>PVKA01050038.1:0-12930 GCA_004027165.1 Ctenomys sociabilis | reverse complement strand
TGTTTGCATCACACTGGGTACCAGAATGTTAGCCCAATGCATATTAGCATGTCGTGTTTACCTCATACTGGTTACCAGAATGTTAGCCCAATGCATATTAGCATGTCGTGTTTGCATCATACTGCGTACCAGAACGTTAGCCCCAGTGCATATTAGCATGTCATGTTTGCATCATACTGGTTACCAGAACATTAGCCCCAGCGCATATTAGCATGTCGTGTCTTCATCATACTGTGTACCAGAACGTTAGCCCCCAGTGCATATTAGCATGTCATGTTTGCATCACACTGGGTACCAGAACGTTAGCCCCCAGTGCATATTAGCATGTCATGTTTGCATCATACTGGGTACCAGAACGTTAGCCCCCAGTGCATTATAGCATGTCATGGTTTCATCACACTGGGTACCAGAACGTTAGCCCCCAGTGCATATTAGCATGTCATGTTTGCATCATACTGGGCACCAGAATGTTAGCCCAATGCATATTAGCATGTCGTGTTTGCATCATAATTGCTAACATATTATGCGATTTGTGTCATAATGTTTATTGAACTTCAGGTTAACCTAAATATTGGTGCTATATTTCAGGGTTCCATCATAATGGTTATTATGATGTCATGTACATGTCAACATCAGTGTGTTGACGTCATATTTTTGCAGTAACGGTTACTATGATTTCGTCGTTACATCAAAACGGGTGTTATCATGTCACATTGGTGACACAATGATTATTAGGATAACATAGTTAACTTAAAATGCATATTCACATATCAATTTGGCATCATAATGCAAATTAGAATGCCATGGTCACCAAATATTGTGTATTCTCACCTTAATTTTGGTGCTTAATGGATATGTGGTTGTCACGTTTTTGTCATAATGGGTAATAGGATGTCATGGCTAGTTCCTAATGGGAATTAGGATGTCACATTTGCCCCCAAATGGGTATTATCATGCCCTGTTTCAGCCTAATGCGTATTACAATGTAATTGTTACCCAAAAATGGGTATTATGATGTCACGTTTGCATCACCGTGTTCATTAGGAAGTCATTGTCACCTCATAATAGTTATTGTAATCTCATGATCACCTCATGATGGGTATTTTCATGTCCTGTTTGCAGCATAATGGCTGTTGGGATGTAATGGTTAAAGCAAAATAGGTATTATTATGTTATGGTTGCAACATGTTGGGTAGGACAATGTAATTTTTAAATTATGGTGGGAATGTCCCGTTTGTGTCATAATGGCTATTATGATGTCATATTTACCTCATAATCGGTATTATTCTGTCCTGCTTGAGCCTTCATGGCTATTAGGATGTCACGGCTACCAAAAAAATGGTATTATCATGTCATATTTGCACCAGAATGCATATGAGAATGTATTGGTCACATCAATATTGGTATTATGATGTCATGCTTGCATCATAATGGGTATTAGGGTGTCATGTTTGTATCATAATGATGTTATGACAATATGTTCTCCTCCTAGTGGGTATTTAGATGTCACATTTATCTCCTACTTGGTATGTCATATTCTGTTTGGGTCATAACATGTGTTAAGATATCATGGTTCCTACATAATGGTTATTATCTTGTCTCTTTGGATCATAATATGTATTAAGTTTTCATACTTACCTCAAAATTCATATTATGATGACATTTTCACCGCATAATGTATATTATCCTGTCCTGTTTGGATCAATTTGGGTGTCAGGATGTTATTATAAATGTAATGTTTGCATCCTAATGGATATTACAATGTCATGGTTACATCAATATGTGAATTATGATATCATGTTTCCGTTATAATGTGTATTAATTCAGTTGTCAGGATTACCTCATAATGGGTATTAAGATGTCACTCTGCAACATAATTTGTGTGAGGATGTCATGGCTACCTCAAAATGGTATTATGATGTCACGCTCGCATCATAATGGGTATTAGGATGTCATGTTTACTTCATAATGCATATGATCATGTCTCATTTGCATCATAAAGTTTAATATGTTGTCACGCTTAAATCATAATAGGTATTAGGATATCATGGTTCCCTCATGATGGGTATTATCCTGTCTTGTTTGCATCATATTGTATATTAGGATGTCATGGCTCCCTCATAATGGGTAGGATGATGTATCTTTACCATGTAATTGTTATTGTCATGTTTTGTTTCTGCTATAATGTGTATTAGCATTAGGTGGATACCTAAAAAGAATATTATCATGGCATGTTTGCATTATAATTGGTATTGGCTTGTTATGGATACCTCAACATGAGCATTATGATGTCATGTTTGCATCAAACTGAGTATGAGGGTAACATGGTCACCTCATAATGGTTATTATCACTTCCTGTTTTTGACATTATGTGCATCATGTTGTCATGGTCACCTCACAATGGTTGTTTACTCCTTTGTATCCTGTGTTTAATTGTCTGTCCTGTTTAGTGGGTTCCTTCCATTCTCATTCTATTCAGTTCTGGTCATTGTGGATGTTATTTTTACATCATAAGAGTGCAGGAAAAAATAATCCATCACCTGCAAGAAGGATGAAAAATGTGAGATTAATTGGTATCAGTGAGAATGAAGGAGCCAATACAAATGATATAAAAAGAATAAGGGCAGAAGTAATCACAGAGAACTTCCCAAATATGGGGAAACAATCCAACATTCAGTTAACCAAAGCATACAGAACACCAAATGATTTCAACCCAAGTAAAAACTCACCAAGACATATAATAGTCAAGATTCTAGAAATCAAAAAAAAAATAATAATAATAATAATAATAAACTGAACGCTGCGAGAGAGAAGAAGCAAATCACATTCAAAGGAAAACCCATCAGAATTGCAGTCAACTTTTCTACATAAACCATGAAGGCAAGGAGAGCATGGAGCAGAGTTCTTCAAGTCCTGTATGAAAACAAATTGCAACCCAGACTATCATATTCTGCAAAATTCTATTTCAGCTTTGATGGAGAAGTGAAATACTTCCACGACAAAGAACAATTAAAGAATTTCATGATGACAAAGCCATCCCTAAACAGGATGCTGAAAGATGATCTAGAGAGTGACCACAATGACCAGAACTGAATGAATGAGAATGGAAGGAACCCACTAAACAGGACAGACAATTAAACACAGGATACAAAGGAGTAAACAACAGCAGGTAAACATCATGACAAACATAAGTCAACACATTTCAATTGTAACTGTCAATGTTAATTGACTCAATTCACCAATTAAGAGAAATAGACTAGCACAGTGGATTAGGAAACATAGTTCAACAATTTGCTGTATACAAGAAACACACTTAACTCAAATGGACATTCGTAGGCTCAAAGTCAAAGGATGGAAAACAATACCACATGCCCCAGCACCTCAGAAAAAAGCAGGAGCAGCAATTCTGTTCTCAGACAGTATCAACTTCAAACCAAGAGGGATCAAACGACACAAAGAAGGCCACTGTAGGGGCAACTCGCTCGGGCCCCCCTTCTGTCCCTCTCCAACTGAAGCTTTTCTATCCAATAAAGTTTTTTTCCTCAAAAACAAAACAAACAAAAAAAAAAAAAAAAAAAAAAAAAAAAAAAAAAAAAAAAAAAAAAAAAAAGGCCATTATATATTGGTCAGGGGAAAAAATTCAAGAGGAAAAGGTAACACTCATAAATATCTATGCACCAAACAGAGGAGCACACAACTGTAACACAAATCTTAATGGACATGAAAAACCTAATGTCTAAGAACACAATCTTAACAAGAGACCTTAACCTCCCCTTATCTCAAAAATATAAATCAACCAGACAGAAAATTAGCAAGGAAGTAGTAGAACTGAACCAGAGCTTGGAACAAATGCACCTGGTGGAAATATACAGAGTGTTCCACCCAACCACAGCTGAATACACATTGTTTTCAGCTGCACAGGGATCATTTTCCAAAATAGATCACATACTAGTTCAGAGGTCATGTGTAAGTATATGCAAGAAAAGAGAAATTGTCCTATGTATATTATCTGACCACAGTGCAATGAAACTGGAAAAAAAATGACAAAAGAATCCAGAAAAACCCACCAAATTCGTGGAAATTAAACAACACCCTAGTCTGGGATTAATGAGTCACAGAAGAAATTCAACAATATCTACAATTCAATGAAAATTCAAGCACAATTTACCGGAATTTATGGGATGTGATGAAAGCAGTTCTTAGAGGGAAAATCATAGCTATGAACTCACACATTAGGAAAACTGAATGGGAACAAATAAACACCCCAATGTTGTACCTCTGACATCTAGAAAAAGAAGAGCAAACAAAACCCAGAGGGCAAAGATGGGAAGAAATCATAAAGACCAGAGCAGAAATTAATTCAATTGAGATGAAGAAAACAGTTCAAAGAATCCACAAATAAAAAAGTTTGTTCTTTGAAAGACTAAATACAGTTGGTAAGCCTCTAGCCAACCTCATCAAAAAGAGGAAAGACAAAATTCAAGTACATGCAATAAGGGATGAAAAAGGTGAACTCACCACAGACCAGTAGAAATTCAGAAGATTATGAACAGTTACTTCGAGAATCTTTACACGCACAGAATAGAAGACACAGAAAAAATGGACAGATTCCTCGAAAGGTACAAATTACCAAAACTGAACCAAGAAGATATAATAACTCTCAACAAGCCAGTAACAGCCAATGAAATATGAAACGTAATAAAAAGCATAAAGACAAAGAAAAGTCCAGGTCCTGATGGATTCACAGCTGAATTCTACAAGAAATTTATAGAAGATATATCTTTACACTCCTCAAGCTCTTCAATGAAATTGAAAAGGACCCAGTCCTCCCATAATCATTTCTGGAGGCAAGTATTATACTGATTCCAAAACCAGGGAAAGACACAACGAAAAAGGAGAACTACAGGCCAATCTCCTTCATGAACATAGATGCAAAAATATTCAATAAATACTGAGCAAATAGAATACAGCAAATCATCAAGAAGATCATACACCATGACCAGGTAGGGTTCATCCCAGGGATGCAAGGTTGGTTCAATATTCGAGAATCTACAAATGTCATACACTATATTAATAGACTGAAATGATCATCTCAATTGATGCAGAGAAAGCTTTTGACAAAGTCCAACACTCATTCATGTTCAAAGTCCTAGAAAAAACTGAAATAGATGGACTCTATCTTAACTTCATAAAAGTCATCTGTGACAACCCAAAAGCTAATATAATCCTAAATAGGTAAAAACTGAAATCTTTTACTCTTAAATCAGGTACAAGACAAGGATGTCCTCTATCACCCCTCCTATTCAATGTAGTCTTGGAATCATTAGCAACAGCCATTAGAAAAGAGGGAGAAATAAAGGGAATAAGAATAGGTAAAGAAGAAGTTAAATTATCACTATTTGCAGATGACATGATACTTTACTTAGAAGACCCCAAAAATTCCACCAAGAAACCACCAGATTTGATATAGAAATTCAGTAGAAGAGCAGGATATAAAGTCAATACTCAAAAGTCAATAGCATTCCTCTACACAGATAACAAGCACACTGAAAGGGAAACAATAGAAACAATACCCTTTACAATAGCACTGCGGAAAATGAAATACCATGGAAGTCAAAGATCTTGTCACAGAAAATTACAATACCCCAAGAAAAGAGATTATAGAGGATTTCAGAAAATGAAAAGATATTGCATGCTCCAGGATGGGAAGAACCAACATTGTGAAGATGGCCATGCTGTACAGATTTAATGCAATCCCTATCAAACTGCCACTATCATACCTCCCAGACATAGAGAGATCGTTCCTAAAATTTATTTGGAACAAACGATCTAGAATAGCAAAGGCAATCTTCGCCAATAAAGACAAGGCATGAGGCATCACAATTCCTTACTTGAAATTAGGCTACGAAGCCACTTTGATAAAATCAACATGGTATTGGCAACAAAATGGACCTGAGGATTAATGGAATAGATTAGAAGACACAGAGGCATCTATGAACACCCTCAGCCATCTGATCTTCGACAAAGGGGCCAAACATACTCACTGGAAGAAAGACGGCTCTCTAAAAAATGGTGCTGGAAAACCTGGCTTTCTACATGCTGAAAATTAAAACTTGACCCACCTCTATCACCATACACTAAGCTAAAGTCAAAATGGATTAAAGATCTAAACATTAAAACAGAAACACTCAATCTCCTAGAAGAGAAAGTAGGAGGAATTCTTGAAGACATAGGGGTAGGTAAAGAGTTCATGAACAAACATATTTGCATGGGAAACACTTGAAAGAATCAACAACTGGAATCAACTCTTCTTGGGGAGTTTCTTCATGTGAAAAGAAATTGTCAACAAAGTGAACAGACAACCCACAAATTTAGAAAAAATTCTTACTAATAAGCAATCAGACAGAGGTCTGCTGTCTAGAATATATAAAGAACTAAGATGTAACAGGCCCCTCAAATTTAAAGACCCAATTCAGAAATGGATATCTGAGATGAAATCATACTTCTTAGAGCCTGAAATTAAAGCAGCAAATAAATATATGACAAAATGCTCCAAATGGCTAGCCATCCATGAAATGCAAATAAAAACAACACTGAGATACCATCTCACTCCAGAAAGAATGGCTATCATAAGGAAATGAACCAACAACAAATGTTGGAGAGGTTGTGGGACAGAGGGAACCCTTCTTCACTGCTGGTGGGAATGGAGACTGGTATAACCATTGTGGAGATCAGTGTGGAGACTCCTTAAAAGAGTAGAACTGGAAATCCCATTCAACTCAGCTATCCCCCTATTGGGAATTTTTGCAGAGGAACTGAATACATTATATCATATTGATATATGTGTACCTATGTTTATAGCAGCACATCTTGGAAACAACCAAGATGTCCGTCACATGAGAAATGGTTGAAAACGATGTGGTATTTCTATATAATGGATATATTATATAGAAATATCAAGTATTATATAATTGATATCATATGATAGATATTATATAATACATGTTATATAATGGATATATAGAAATATCAGCTATAAAGAATGATATACTTGAAGCATTTATATCGAAATGGATGCCACTTGAACATATACTCATAAGTTAAATAAACCAGATGCACATGTGCAAATATCATATAGTCTCTCTAGTATAAGGAGTCAAAAGAAGAAATACAAATAGAAATGTACAACAACAACTAAGAACAACTGAGTCAGATACTTAGGGCAAACTGAACGTCATATGCTGCAGGGTACTAATCAGCTTTTCTTCCAGATGGTTAACAACCTAAGTTCATTGATCAAAATTGGAGAAATAGAAGAGCTGCAAGACCAGTCAACATTTTGGCCCTAGCCTTTCAAGGTCAGGGAAGACTCGGGGCACAGGAGAACTTGTACCATCATGAAACTCAATTGTGCCCCAAATTTTCTGATCAAGGAGATTATGGAGCCACAGAGGAAAGAGATTGGTGATGTATAGTGTGCCTGGGGCGAGTCATATGTAGAGAAAACTTTCTCTCGGGCTCTCACAGAGAACAAACTGCTCAAGCATTGGCTGTGACTCATCCGCATGGATGACACAGATGAAGGATCTACAGAGTAAGGTACAAGATTACAAGATAAACCCTGAGGGGACTTCACTGACCTCATCAGAAACAAAAGCTACATCTTTTGGTACATAGGGCTTGATCTATCTCAGGGTTAACCATCCAGCAGAAAAGTACAAAAATGAGGTATGTCACGTGGGGTCGTAATAATAATTTGAGCTGTAAATGGCTATAACCAACAACTTCTTCACATGACTCACTATCATTGTGGAATGCTGCACTGTGTTGGATTGTGTCACTGAGTTCAGGTGGCTAAACTGGTTTAATGACAACGGAGTGCTCATCTTTGACAGGTCTAGATAAAAAAAAGGGGGGGTATACAAAGGAAGATTTATGATGTGTGTGTATAAATGATACAGTTAGGATAAATATTCTGTGCTTCTGCATAATTCTATGAGAAGCAAGATTTGCACTAATAGTGGTTGGACAAGATATTATGTTGGCTTCTAGTACTATGGTCACACACTGGAGAGGTAAGAAGGTAGAAAGTATTAGTTATTGAATCTGTGATATAATTCAGCTATAAAAAGATAAGCATATAGCTACACTCTCATCATTTGCTGATTAGAGACATCTGCTATAGTAATGTCTGTAAGTATAATATCATGTATGCACCTTGCACGACACCAAAACATTACAAGAACATTTTGCAGTGTATTGATTTATCAAATCTGTCCTGTTAATTGTCTTGAAACTGTCTCATTGCTATTTGTTCTCCAATAAAAGTAATAATAATAATAATAAAAGAGTGTAAAAAAAAGTAAGATAAGTGTACAGGAGTATAGAGGTACATTCTCTTAATTCACTGATTAGAGACATCTGCTATAATAGTGTTTGTAAGTATAATATCAGGTATACACCTTATATGATACCAAACCATCACGAAAACAGTTTGCAATGTACTAATTATCAAATCTGTCCTGTTCATTTGATTTGAAACTGTCTCATTGCTATTTGTTCTTCAAAAAAAATTTAAAAAAACAAAGTGATTAAAATAAATATAAACTAATAAATATAAAGAGGCAATAATTAAAAGCTAATTTTAAAGGAAAATGAAAATGGTATTAGTGCAAACTTTCTTCTCATAGAATTGCACAAAAGTACTGCATATTTATAATGTTTGGATAGGATATCTTGTCTGCTTCTTGTACTATGGATAACCACAAGGAAGATAACAATGTAAAAAGTATTAATTATTGAAACTGTACTATAATTCAGCTTTAAAAGGATAAGTATACAGCTACAGTCTCTTAATTCATTGATTAGAGCCATCTGCTCTAATAGTGTTTGTGTATAGAATATCATGTATGCACCTTGTACAAGAAAAAAACCACTATGAAAACAATATGCAATGTACTATCAAATCTGTCCTACTAATTTGATTGAAATTGTCTCATTGCTATTTGTTCTTCAATAAAATAAAATTTAAAAAAATAAAAAATACAAATAAATAAAGGAGTGTGATCTACAAAATGAATGTCTAGTAGAGAATTAAGCTATAATAGAGCCTGCCTGATGGAAGAAGAGATAGGTAGCATCTGTGAGACAGAGGTAAAAGAAGAGAGTAGCTGAAAGAGTGGACTTAATGTTTGTTTGTCAATGGAACAATGGGGATGCAGCCAATTTATGTTTTCTAACAATTATAGCTTTTGGGTAAGTTTATAGCCAAATGTTAAGTCTTGTAATAAATTAGTGCTGTAAGGATTATGTATGTCATACTCTGTAACTATTTGATATAGAATAAGGGAGTGTTTCGTGTCTAAGGGCAGCTCCTGGTCTTCTAATAATTGTGCATAATGCTAGAATAGAGGCATCTCCTTCCTTTAGAACTTCCTTAACCCAGTTGTCACAGGGTGGCCGAACCTGTGAATCTAGATAATAGGGAGCAACTTCAGTTAGTGGAGTTGGAGATGTAAATATAGAGCCTTTTTTTTGGCTCTTGTTTTTGGATAATTTTTTTATTAGTCACAGTGGGAGTTGTATCCACTGACGTTTTAATTTGTGGAACCCCACATTGTTCAATAGCATCTCAGCATAGGTGCCAAGATTTAAGTATTTGTATGAGGGTTCTAGGAGCTTTATGTATGATAGACCTAATTTTTTCCAATCATCAAGGAGCCTGCATCATGATACTAAGGGCAGTATTCATCTATTTCTTTAAGCAAGCAGTTGAACCCAGACATAGAGCAAGCGTGATTAGCTTGGCACAGCAAAAATGAAACCTCTGCGTGGTAAGCAACCTGGGCTGTAGAAAAATTCTGTCCCACACTCATGCTTCATACAATCCAAAGATGATGAAGTGTACCAACCCGCTAGGCATCTGGGAGCGAGAACACAAAGACAGGGTGTTCTTGTGTCCCAAGTGTTCTTGGTTACTCCCACAGCTGTTGCTGCCCTGTTTTCTTTTTCCTCATCCCACACACTCTGCAGGTTATTACCCTAACTCTCTACAGTAACTCTTTCTTATCCCAACAAATGTGGAGCCTCTTACCAATGCCATCAAGTGTCACCGCATCTGTTTAGCATTCATCTTGCTCAACAGCCTGAGGACTCTACTATGCAGCTGGATGACCACATTAAGTTCACCCAGAATGTCCTGGACTGTAGGGAGCTGCGAATAGCTGCGCCTGAAAGGTGATGCTGGCTTCTGCCTTCCACCCCCGCCTGGGGGTGAGTGCTCTCACCTTAAAGGCACAACCGCACCTTAAAGACGGCGCTGGCTTCCGCCTTCCACCCCCACCTGGGGGTGGATGCTCTCCGTAGCAAACAACTTCTCGTTTGGCTAAGGCTAGGACTAGGGCGTTGCTTCCGTGTACCTGGACCTATCGGCTGTGCCCACGTAGCACTCCGGGGTTGGACGCCCACTGGTTCAAAGCCACGAGCGGGCTTCCCCTATGTTAGACTAGGAGAGAGACTAGGAGAGAGACTAGGAGCAGGAAGATATCAGGGAGAAGGAGGAAGGAGGAAGCAAGAAAGCTGGCTAGCAGGGGAAAGAGATTGTATAGGGGTCCTGAATAAACCGTGGAAAGAAGAGCCGGTTGTCGCGTCTTCCTTGCCGGCGAGGTTGTGCGCGACACTGGACTACATGAGTGTGGAGGTGGGGCAGGTTCATGCCTTCTTGCAGAGCGGGCAGGAAACTACAGATTTGCCTTTCTGCTTTGAGACCTGGAAACATCATGCAATGACAACTGCTTGTTCTGCAATAAGATCTGAAGGTGAATACCAGGGCCAGATGCTCCTGGAACCCTAAATGCACTGGCTTTAGATCTCAGGTTTTGGACACACTCCTAGACTACAGGAAACAGTTGATGTGGGTGGTAGCTGTGCTTCAGGAAGTGGAAGCTGTTGCTTCCCAGCTCATTGCAGCCCCCCTGGCAGAGAATGAGGAATTACCTGTGGCTGCACTGGAGGGGCTGGCTTTCAAAGCAAACAAACAGAGCTACTGGAGCTCTTCCAGCAGCCCCTAAGAGTGTCTGCACTAGTCATCCTTATCGGCACCATGAACAACCTGGCTACTGCTATACAGGAAGTGGATTATTATGCCAAGCAGCTCCCCAGTAAGTTGCCTCCAATTGAACTGTGGGCTGCAGCCTTCTGTGCAGAAATCACAGATGCTGAAGGCCTGGGTTTAAAGCTTGAAGAACGAGAGACAGTTATCAAGGAGTTGAAGAAATCATTTTAGTTTAAGGGAGAGGAACTGAGTGAGGTGAATGTGTGCCTCAGCCTCCTGGAAAAGAAGCTGGACAGTGCTACCAAAGATGCAGATGAGTGCACTTAGAAAGTCCAGACTCAACTGGAGGAAATGCAGACACTGTTGCAGAAGGAGTAAGAGTTCAGAGAGACAAGGGATGCACTCCAGGTTGACATCAACCAGCTGGAGGCAGAGAAGGCAAAGCTAAAGCAGCAACTGAACAAGTCCAAGCATACAACTGAGGGGCTCCCAGGACCCATCCCTCAGGCATTGTCACATCAGTGTCTGGCATTCCTGGTGGGGTCATACCTGGGCAGGCTCCAAGGTCCTCGCCAGGCCCAGGGTTGAAGAACTTACTCCTGTTACTTCAGCAGATCTCTGACATGAGGATGCACATCACTCAGCTCCAGCATAACAACATTCACAAGGGAGCCCAGATAATGCATACTTGAAAGCCCTGCCCTCTCTGCATGTTACGAAACTTTCCCTCAAAACCATGAGGGTCCTGCTAGTGACATAGCAGCTGTATCCTAAGGCCAGTCAATTGCTGGAGACATTAAATCAGCTAAGCATGCACATTTATATAGCGGATATCACTTGTGCCAGCCCTGCTGCCAAGAGCTCATCAGCCCAGCTTGTGGAGCAAGTGGCTCAGCTGAAGTCTCTGAGTGACACTATTGAGAAGTTTAAGGATGGGATCCTTAAAAAGACAGTATCACAGCAGCCCCCACTGATTTTGCCACCTTCTCTTTATCAGCTTTCCTCAGGGCCAAGGAAGAGCAGCAAGATGACACAGTGTACATGCCCTGTCATGTGTGGCTGGTCTTGGACAGTGACACTGGCTGGTGCCCACCAAGGAGCAACTGTATCAGCTTCACAGTCACCTCATTTCCTAAGAATCCCTTATGCTACTGTTTCTTCCATCCTCAGCCTTCCTGGTTCCACTTGGCCCAGTGCACAGACACCTCAGCCAGCCCTAGGTAAAACCATGTGGGCTAAAAACTTCTTTTCCTGTTCAGCTTTGCTCCCATCTTGTTAAGAGTCCGTTCCTGCCCCTTCACCTGTGTTCTCCCATTCCTGTCCCCAAGCATTTTCCATAATTTGTTGTTCAGCTGCTCCTTCTTTCCTGGGAGGCCTCATGACATGTGAGGGCTAAGCTGAGATGGCCAACATCAAATGCTGAGTGAGGTCCCCCTGACTGAAGGCTTCACTCTTTGATTAAAGCAACTTCTGCTTCAAAAACAATAAATTAATAAAAAATAAATAACTGTGTACCATTACTAATGTCTTATCAATTGTTGTTATACTTTTTATTAATTTTATTGAGAAACAAATAGCAATGAGACAGTTTCAAAACTGATTAGGACAGTTTCAATAATTAATACATTTCATATTGTTGTCTTTTTAGTGGTTATTCATAGTACAAGATGCAGGCATGTACAAACAGCAAAAATCTTTCTTCTCATTGAATTAAGAGAAAGTAGCTGTATATCTATCTTATTTTGTATATACAGATACAAAATGGTCCTTCATTTGTGTCCCTTTTTTTTAGTTTTGTCAGAGATGGGTATTCCATTGCAGCAAAATAATCCAATATAATCCAGTAGTCCATAATAGTTGTGAGTTATCCATAGGAC
>PVKA01050037.1:0-12933 GCA_004027165.1 Ctenomys sociabilis | reverse complement strand
GGGCGGGCCTGGGCTTTGGTGGGTCTTCTGGGCTCACAAAAGGATAGTGGATGATCTTATTCACTGAGTAGGCTGTACTGGGTCGGCCAGCCTGTGCTGGGTCTGGGTCTACAGGCCGTAACCCGAGAAGGCTGGGAAAGGTCCCTCTGGTGCAGTGGGCCTGGAGCCCTCACTCACAGGCCAGGCTGTGCTGGGTTTCGGTCCATAGCGTGGGACCAAGGATTGCTGAGAAATGTCCCTCCGGCGGGGCAGGCTTGGAGTTCTCACTCCAGGCCGACCTGCACTGGGTCTGGGGCACACTCTCACTGATCTAGGAAGCCTGGTGAGTCCTGTAAATTCGCTCTCGCTGGGAGAGCTTGGTGCAGGATCCAGGAGGCCGCTGGAGTCAGCCACTGTCCCAGGCCAGTCTCTGGTTGGGCGGCGTGAGCGGGATCGAGTAGACTGCTGGCATTGGTCTTGCTGTCTCGGGAGGTCTCTGCCCTCAGTCTTTAACATGAACTTGTGATCTTCCTGCCTCAGCCTGCCAGAGTGCTGGAATTACCAGAGTTAGCTGACTTAACTTTATATACTGATTTGTCTGGTGTGTGTGTGTGTGTGTGTGCACATGTGCTGACAAGTGAACCCTGGGCTTTACACGTTAGGCAACTGCTCTACCACTGAACTACATTCCCAGCCGCAGTATATTGAACTTTACTGAGTCTTATTAAATATTGTTACAAATTATCGTTTTTTATACGTCCTTAAGGGCTTTCCTGAATAAATAATACTGTACCGGTACACTAGTGACGAGAAGCAGTAAGACCATCATACTTTTCTTACTAATCCTAGATAGTATACTTTTTTTATCTTTACTAATCACTGATCTTGCTGTCATAGATTTCACATGATCAATTTTTTTCCACTTTTCTAAATTTTATTTACTTATTTGATACCGGGTCTGCAGCTCATGGTGCACTTCCGTCTCAGCCTCCCCGGTGCTGGGGTTACAGGCACGTGCCACCACTTGGTCCTGGGCTGGCACAGCGTGCGGCACCAGGGATCAGACCTGGTCCTTGTGCTGCCAGAGTGAGCTCCCCAAGGCCCTGGACTTGAATTTGTGATCCTCCTGCTTTGGCCACCCAGAGTGCTGAGATTATAGGCTTGTCCCACACTCCCAGCACTGTCTCTTCTTTCTAAGTACTAATTGTGAAAGTCAAACCTCACAATTTCTTCTAATAAGTACTATCTCTACAAAATTCATTTACCTTTACAGAGTGATGACAGGGTGTTAGGGCTCCAAAATAGAAACACTGCAGGCACAAAATTTACTGTACAGAATGCTCTTGTTTTATTTTGCCTCCACTGTGGAGTCTTTTAGTTTCTTTTGTAATTGTTTTATCATCTCAAATAAACACGTTATTTTGAAGAAATACTGTATTTTCTATCACATAACTGTTTGATGTCCTTATTGCTACAATTGAATTCCCAACATGGTTTTGTTAATGAACATTTTTATGATTTTTTATTTATAAATATATAATTTTATTATAGCTTTCCTTTCCCCATGTTTGAGATAGTTAACACAGTACATAATGCACAATTGTATATCTATATAAATTATTACAATCTAATATGTCCATTATCTCACATTCTTTTGTTTTTTGGTGGTATGAAACACTTCCTACTGTTTCAACAGATTTCAAGTATATACTGTATTATTATTCACCATACTGTGCATTAGGTTTTCAATATTTAGTCATCATAGAGCTTTGTTGTGCTTTATTTATTTTTTTGGTGGAACCAGGGATTGAACTCAGGCCCTTGTGCTTGCCAGGGAAGTACTTATTCTACTGAGCCATCTCCCCCTTTCCCTTTGTTGTGGTTTAGATCTGGGGTATCCCTCAAGTCTTGTGTGTTGGAAGCTGCCTGGGTCATGCGGGCATTCTAGTCATCAGTGGATTTGTCCAGCATGAGTTCCTACCTCGCTTACTGTGAGGAAGAGGGCCTGGGTAGAGGGTAACCCCTCCTCGTCTCCCCCTGCTTCTTGGCTGCCCTCTTGTGAGCTGCTTTCCTCTTGGCCAGGCCCTTCCACCATGTATGTTGGTTCTGCATCTGATCCTGACATCCATGGACTGAAATTTCTAAAACTGCGAGACAAAAATTAACTTGTGTTAAGTTGTGGATATCAGGAATTTTGTTCCAGCAATGAAAAAGTGGCTATGGTGGATTTATAGTTTTGTAATCTTTTTTCTTTTGTAGTACTAGAGCTTGAACCAAGGGTCTTTGCACTGAGTTATATCCCTTCCTAATTATTATTATTATTATTTTTTTTGATACAGGATGTCTCTAGGTTTCCAAGGCTTGAATTTGGGATCCTCCTACCCTCTCAGAAACACTGGGGTTACAGGTTTATACCACCACACATCTTAGTTTGGATCCTTTGATGGATATTTCCCTTCCCTTCCTCAACACCCAGTTTTCTTTCTTTTTTTTTTTTTAATGTCTTTTTGAGACAGGGTCTCACTATGCAGTTCAGGCTGTCCTTCAGCTCACTTTGTAGCTCAAGCTGGTCTTGAACTCACAACAATCCTCCTGCCTCAGCCTCCCAAGTGTTGGGATTACAGGCATGTGCCACCACGCCCGGCTTTTTAAAAAAATTCCTTTATTTATTATAGTGTCTCGCTACACATCACGGATTCTTTTTTGGTGGGGGTTGGGGGGTGAGCTCAGCCCGCCCTGCAGGGTGGGGCTGGCATGGCATGTGGTGCTGAGGCTCGAACCGCGGTCCCTGAGAGGCGCCCTAGACCACTGGGCTATCTTGCCAGCCCTTCACCCAGTTTTCTTCTTTGCTTCTGAGTTCAGGTTTTAAAAGTCACACATCAGAGAAGGCAGTTTTCCCTTTCATTAGCGTCTTTCACTTAGCATAATGTCTTTCAGGTTCATCCATGTTATTATTTTTTAAATGTCTCCCACATATATATTCATTTATTTAAATGTATTTGGTTGTTATAGCGTCTCGCTACGCAGCTTGTACTCACGGTGAGTCTCCTGTTTTCATACTCCCTAGTACTGGGATTACAGGTGTGCACCACCTGGACTCTGGCTGGCTCAGCCCAGGGAGTTGGGGGGGAGGGCTGGTGCAGCATGTGGTGACCGAATTGAACTGCAACCCCTGTGCTTGCCTAAGCAAGTACTTTAGTCCACTATCTTGCCAGCCTGCATGAACGTTATTGTAAGTGACAGGATTTCCCAGCTACTTGTGAAGCTGAAGCTGGAGGGTTGGAAGTTCAACACTGAGCAGTTTAGCTAGATCCTATTTAAAAACAAAACAAAACAGGAAAAACAATAAAGGGCTGGGAATGTAGCTCACCACTCCATGGGTTCACAAAATAGGAAGATACGCCAGAATCCATCAATTCTATAGATTCATTAAACGTGTATATGATGTATATGTATAAATGTTGACAACATATGTTGGCAAACCAGTGTTGTAAAGAGCTGTGCCCATTCCACAAAGGGCACCCCCTGAGAACCACAGCAAAAATGATTAAGGGAGTAACTTTGGAACTATTTAGACTGCCTGATATCAGTGCTATTTCACGATGTAGTATGAGGCCCTGAATGCATATGGTAAGACCCGTGGAATCAGGAGAATTAGTGGGGACTGGGGAGATAGCTCAGGGACCCAAGCACCTGCCTGGCAAAGGTTCTGAGTTTGATCCTCGGTACAAAAAAAAAAAAAAAAAAAAAAAAAAAAAGAGAAACACCTCTTTGCTGGGTGTGGTGGTGCACAATTGTAATCCCAGCACTCCAATCTTTGCGAGTTCGAGTTTGACCAGCCTGGGCTACAAAGTGAGCTCAAGGGCAGCCTGAATTGCATAGTTGAGACCCTGCTCAAAACAAAACACAACACAGCACCGAAGTCTAAAGACTGGATTAAGCCTATAATCACATCAAATTTTTTTTTTTTTTAAAAAAAAAGAAAAAGTGTATTTGAAGAAGAAACAAGCTTTCAAGTTTTGCAAAAAGTATCTGTACGTTGGAAACAGAATCAACTATGTAAAGTTTTTGCATGGGCTCAGCATGGTGGTACATGCCAGTAATCCTAGCACTGCGGAGGCTAAAGCAGGATGATCACAAGTTCAAAAGCAGTCTGGGCTATGTAGCAAGTTCCAGGTCAGCCTACACTATATAGTGAGACCCTGTCTCAAAACAAAACACAACACCACAGGCTAAAGACCGGATTAAGTCTATAATCGCAACAATTGAAGCAGACGCAACTTGAATTAAAGGCCACGTTGGGGAATTTGGAGACCCCTTCCAAATACAACAAAGAGTGGGAATGTTGCTCAGCAGCGGATCATCTCAGGAATCCGAACCTAATAACTTGGGGGTGGGGGGTGGGGAAGCACTTGGGAGGCTGAAGCAGGCGCATCACCTCGAATTCGAAGCCCGCTTTGTCTTCCAAAATCAAAACGGAGTGGGGATATAAGACCATTTAGTGGACTGATAGGTTTATTAGCAGGGAAGCGATACCGAGCGGCTGCAGGGACATGGGAGGGGGCGTAACAGCTTTCGAGGGCACACTGCAGAGTCCCCACTTCCAGCCTCGCCTTCCGGCTTATTCCCAAGGGAAACCGTGCGTCCAGCTCCTCCGGCTTGGGGTCGCGGTCGCACTCCAAGGCCAGGATCTAACCTCACCCTTGGCCTCTGGCCTTCTTCCTCCCTCTACATCCTGCTAAGAGTTGAACTCCGGAGCTAACTACGACTACCCGCCTTGAACGCGCCCTCCACAGCCGTCCACACTCCTCGCCAGGCACTTCCGGTACAGAGCGCGTAAACGGACGTGACGTCAGCGCCGCGCTCCGTCTTTTCCGGTCTGGCTCCTCGCGGTCAAGTTCCTTTTTTTCCGTTAGTGACGGTCGGGCTAATTCAGCTTCGGTGAGGCAGGGGGAGGGGGCCAGATGGGCGGTGGGAGGGGACGGTAGGAATCCGAACGTGGCCGGGGTCGACGTTCGGTCTTCCCGGGGAGGCCCCCTGAACTCTGTTAGTGTCCGCCGGGGCCGCGCGTCCCCAGGATCGCGGGGTCCCCGAGGCCTCTGGGCCATCGGCTCCAAGGTCCCGCAGGGGGTCGTTTGGGGACTTTTGGGGATCATTCTTAGGGCTTTTCTCTAGGGACTTTTCAAACAATAGTGTTTGCCTCCTTAAATGCCCCTAACCTTGAAATTTTTGTCAATAGGAAGTGAACTTCCGCTGCTCGCGTCCGCTGACCCGGCGATTTCTGCGCGTCCCGGTGAGCACTGCGGGGAATTGTCTCTAGAGGGGCTTTCTCCTCTTGGTTTTTTGGAGGCACATGTGTGTTCTTTTTTATTTGACCTTCTTTGCGAGACCTGTATTTCCTTTTGACATGGGACATTTGGAAAGAAAAAGCTGCATTCTTAAAAGGTCAGGGTATTCAGAGTTTTGCACGTAGCTTGTGTCGAGCGCACATCACGTCCCTAATGGACAAAGAGGACTCAGGTTCCCCACGGAGCTGCACAATGGGCCTCTAGGAAGGGAGAGGGGGTTATTACATTAAAAACCTGAATTTGGACTTACCATTTGCTTTATCCCAGAAAATTAAAATACTTTTTTTTTTTTTTAAAGTGGGGGAGGGACCTTTTTTTCCTCCTGTGCTGAGAACCCAGGGTCTCCTGTTTCAAGCTCTCCCACTGAGCTACCCGATGGTGAACTAAGCCTTGCAGATTGCACAGTGATACTTGCTTCTTTATGTATTTGATTTTTTTCCCTAGGAATTAAGGGCAGGGCTTTCACACTGACCCTTTATAATTTTTAATTTTTTCATTTTTGAGACAGGGTCTCTAAAATGCCAAGACTGGGCTCTGACTTGCTTTCTTCCTCAGTTCTCAGTGTTGGGATTGCAGGAGTGGGCCACCATACTTGACTGGTATTTGAGTTTTAAATGCTGGATAATTAAGCTTCTATAAACACATTGTCTTATGGAAACCACAGTTACAAGCTCAGCATGGTGGATGTGGCCTGTAGTTTCAGCAAATCTGCCATCTGAGGTCTGGCCACAAACCTGAACAATATGCTCAGTCCTTTTACAAAGGAGAAAGAAGTCACAATACTGTTATTTGAATGGAGAAAATATTAATATCTGTATGCTAAAAAATATTCCACAATATGCTTTTGGATCTGGTAGTTTTATATATATGTGTGTGTATGTATACACACAATTTTAAAAAAAAATCTTTTTAAAGTTTTTAATATTTAGTACTGGCTCTACAGGGTCTCACTGCACAGATCAGACTTCTGATCCTCCCAAATACTGGGATTACAGGTGTGTGCCACAAATGCCCAGTCTTAATCGCTCAGTGCACCCAGGGATGGGTCCCTGCGTCTAGAACTTCATGTATTTTCATATATCAAAACATTGTTTGTCTTAATATCTTTTAATTTAGAATAGTTCTTTCTCTTACATTGTGTTGTGGGTGGCTGATGGTATTCAGGTGGTCTACCACTGAAGTGCTCAACCCTGTGTTGACATTTTGAAAAGTTTATTTTTGTTTGTAAAAATAGGTGTATTTTTATCTTTTTCTTTATTGTTTTTTCATGGTATTGGAGATTGAATCCAAAGTCCTGCTTAGCCTAAGCAAGTGCTCAATCACTGGGCTACACCCCAGCCTCTTCTTACACTGCTGTTCCTCCACTTTTTTAATATTTATTGTAAATTGTTAGTGCCTGAATTGTTGATTAAAGCATAGTGAAAAAAATCAGCATAGCTGTTCTCAGGTTGTAAATAAATGGAGGCCAACATCTAGCCAGGGAGAGATGTATTTTGCAAATGATAAGGGTAAGTAGATAAAGTAGAGGATAATGCGGTGCATATGTGGGCATAATGAAGTGAAGAATAATGATAAGTCATCCCCAGAATGTCTGTTTGGAAAAGGAATTAGGACAGGGAACAAATTCTATGAATTGTCTGGCATGGAACAAGGATTATTCCCAGGTTGGGCCCAGGAGTCATTTTATATGTTAGGGTAGGAAAAAAGCTGAGAAAGGAATATAAATACACTGTTCAGTATAGGAAAACTGAGTGCTATCTATTGAAATTATGTAAATGAAGATACAATATGGGCCTGTAATTCCAGCTGCTTGAGATGCTGAGGTGGGAAGATGGTGAGGTCAAGGCCAGTCTGCATAGTAGTGAAACTGAATCCCTGAACAAAAAATACAGGACAAAACATGAGTTTATTTAAAAATTATGACTAGGATATTGATTTGAAGAATTAAAATCAGTGGCTGGGTGTTAAGTAAGCTTAGTCTGAACATTTCGTTTCTGTTATTTTTGTTCAGTCAGAACCTGAGTTTTCAGTTTTCCCTAGTCAGCCTTGGTTGTGTTTCTATCCAAACTAACCCTTCATTTCCATGAGTGAATGTGTAGAGCAATGATGGTGAACCTTGTAGCGTTTTCAGGGATAACAAACAGCAAACTGAAGCATGTGTGCCATAGTTTGCCACCATTGGTCCAGAATGACCACTCCTACATGATTCCTTACACATTTAGGGAGCTGAAGTCATTGCTTGGGGGGAATAACCAGAAAACTCATGTATGTGACTTGGCAATGTTCCTGTTCTCTGTTGGCCACATAAGGCTCCTAAGAATTGAGTGAATATAGTAAAACGTTGATACAAGTTCTGAAGTTGAAGTTGGTGAGTGTGTGCCCGTCTGTTGGAGCAATCTGAAAAATTGTTGGCAGTGTCTCTTGGCTTTCATGTGTATCAAGGCATATTCTTGTGTATTCCAGTGCTATACATAATGACCTTAAGTTGGAAACAGTCCAACTTTTGGTCAGCAGAGTACTGGGTAACTTCTCAGCTTCTTATGGAGGACTATAGTAATGATGGTGAACCTTATAAAACTTTAAATGAAACAAACAGCCTGCTGCGGCATATGTGCCATAGATTCACCACTGCTCTTTAGCAAATAGGATAAATGAAAGGTAGATGGGGAAAAAATGTATGAACTAAAACTTAGGTTTTTGGGGAGAGAAATAATGTCTCCGTTTGTAATTTAGGCTGATTTTGAGCTCACTATGTAACCCTGGCTGACCTCAGAATCATAGCAACCCTGCCTCAGCTTCCTTAGGTCTGTGATTATAGGCTTGTGCTGCCACACCTGGCTTGAACTTGGCAGTTTTTCAGTGAAAAAAGCTAGAAAAAAAAGAAGCAAAGATTTAGACCTTACTGACTATTGTGTATGTTTCTTCTATGTTGCTGCCTGACTTAGTGGTCAGAATAATGCTGTTCTTTGGGCCAGAACTGCAGGCCAGAGGTGGGTCATCAGATTAGGATCTCCTCTGATTGTGGGTTGTGTTGCAGTCACATATTACTTAACTGGGAAAGATTTAAGTAGGGAAGAATATTTCTAACTTGGGATGGACAAAATTCATTTTCTTAGAACTGAAGGACTTACTGGATACTGCCAGCTGGAAGATGATCTTAGCTCTTAAAGGGTGTCTGCAGTGCTTGCCACCTGGCCGGACTACTTCATGAAGCTAGTGAGCTCAGTTCCATCAACCAGGGAAGGCCTGCACCATCTATGGTGGCGGGTGGAGATCTCAGTCAGATTGGGATGTGGCAGCTGTGTTGTGCTTATTGCAGTCTGCTGGGAGCTGGAGAGCTTTGCTGGCTACTCTGGGCCAGACGATTGCGCTAGCTAGGGTTGGTGGGTGAGTCAGCAGGGCACCTGTGCAGGTGGAAGGCCTGGAGTGCATGGTATGCTGTGAGGAGAACTGTGACACACATCTTCTGGGGCATCCTTTAGCCAGCTGAGACCAGTAGGCAGGTAGGCAGAGGGAGTTTGGATGCCACATATATTATGTTGCCTGAACCTCAAGTGTCTACATCTCCAGGGTTATGAGGAACTAGAATCTGGGAACCCGGTTATCCAGGGCAGATGCACAAAGTGAATTGGGTCAGCATGTGTACGTGGTGCACAGCACCTGTCATGATGGAAACAAGCCAACGGCATATTTGCACATGAGCAAGGGGGCCGTGGGATGTTGGTGACTGGTGCAGGGCTTCTATATCATCTGGGTTGTGTCCTTACAGAAACAGTTCGAAGATCAGTGAAAGGCAAACAGTGCCCTGGAGGCCTTATGGGAAGCTGGGAGACACCTTAGTATTCATTCAGCCAGCCAACGAGGGAAGTGAGAGCTGGGGAGACCTGGCACCTTGTGTCTTCTTTATTCCATATATGTTACCTGTTAGGCCTGTTGACTGGAGAACATGAAGATGTCTGCGTGAAGTTTACTCAAGTATGCTGTTTGTTGGGTCCAGTCTTTTATTTAAAGCGACCCTGAGGGGCCAGGGAGATGGCTCAGTAGGATAAAAGGACCTGAATTTAATCCCTGGTTCTGCCAATAAATAAATAAATAAATAAATAAAAATAAAGCAACGCTGTCTAAAGATGGAAACCAGCAACTCTTAATTTCATGTGCCATTATCAGCACAGAATGGTCATAGTCTTTGAACTCAACCATTCACTTAATCCTGTGGGGCTTTCTGGGTAGTGTGAGTCAAGAGGTAGGATCTCCTTCTCTAGCGTCGTGGCTTCTGACTAGGGCAGGTCCTTTCCTACGGTGAAATACTCCAAAACACAGGATTTACAGGGCCTCACTAGTAGATTGGACTCCTAGTGATTCTCCTGTTTCCAGCCTCCTAAGTGCTGGGATTATAGGCAGGCACCACCACGCCCAGTTTGAATTGCAGTCTTAGTGCACCCCAGGGGCTGAGCCAGCCGGGCATGCTGGGGATTGAACCCCAGCCACTGTTCTCTGCCTAAGCAGGCACTTTAGTACACTAAGCTATCTGGCTGACTCTTCAAAAGACTCATTTTTGATTGTCTCTTGACTGACAGAAGTGTGAGAAGCAATACTGTCCTATATCCTGTTGGTTTTATAATCCAAAGCATAATGGGAAGCTTAGGGATAGAAAGGCACAGGCTTGTGGTCTGGGAGAGTTTCTGCTTGTTTCCAGAAGAGCCTGGATCATGGCCAGTCATTTTTCCTTTTAATGGTAAATACTAGGAAGTCAAAAGGGAGAATTTCTTACATTAGAAGCCATGGAATAACAAAAGAGCCATCTTGCTGGGTGCCATGCCACAGGCCTGTAATTGCAGCACTTAAGGCCAAGGCAGAAGGGTTGCTGTAGGTTTGAGGCTAGCCTGAGATAACAGTGAGCTCAAGGCTAGCCTGAGTTAACATAGTATGAGTCTATCTCATATAAAACCAGAGCTACCTTAAGTGGTCCAGAGAATCTTGGACTTTGGAGTAAAGCAGTGTTTTGCCTTTTATTTAATTTTTAATTAGTTCATTTATTTATTTATTTTAGCTGAGGTTGTGTTTCCCAGGATGGTATTATACTGGCCTCAAGAAACCCTCTGCCTCAGACTTCTGACATGGGGCTGTGGACATGTTAGCTTTTGTTGTTAAGGCACTAATAGGAATCCCTGCTGGTTTGATTATGCATGTAAAATATGTGAGAAATACGTCGCCACCCAAAAAGAACTTTAAGATACTGAAATTTTATATCCTTGATAAATGTGTCAGTGGAGTCTTCTTGTAAAAGGATGTTCCTGCAGAAGGTGGGTGTTGTTAAGATAGGTTTTTTTCTTATTTGGTGATACTGTGGAGTAAATCCATACAGCACTTGAGCTACTTTTCCAGCCCTTTTTATTTTGAACAGGTCTCAGTAATTTTCCCAGTTTGGCTAAGCTTGTGATCCTTCTGCTTCAGCATGCCTAACAGCTGGGATTACAGGGGACAGCCTCTGCCCCCTAAGCTCTTGTTTTTAATAAAAGGTTGTGATGACAGATCTGTTGGTATCCTGGAGAAGGGGTAGTGTGTCCTTTGTGTTTGGAAGCAGGATTTTGCTGTGTAGCCTAGGCTGGCATGAACCCATGATTCTCCTGCCTCAGCCACCTGAATGCTTGCTTAAAAATGTATGCCACTGTGCCAGGTATATTGTGTCCTTTCTGAAGTTGCATCAGACTGCAGCCGAGAGCTCACTGAAGTAGTCACTGAAGAGAGTATGGTAGCCAAACTTAATAGCAGAGTGTTTACAGTGTTGGTTGCCTAGAACCAGTAACTTCAGTAATGCTGCTTTTGGGGCCTTGATGGATGGGATCGTTGTATTATGAATGTAGAAATCCATCATGCAGTGGCCATTTTTTAATTTTTTTTTGTTTTTTTGAGACAGGGTCTCACTATGCAGTTCAGGCTCGCCTTAAGGTCACTTTGTAGCTCAGGCTGGTCTCGAACTCACAACAATCCTCCTGCCTCAGCCTCCCGAGTGCTGGGATTACAGGCATGCGCCACCATGCCCGACTTCATTTTTTAATTTTTTACGTATATATTTTTTGCTTTGTACAGGTGGAACCTTTGCACTTAGCTACATCCTTTGTGTCCATTCCCCACATTTTTTTTTTTTTAATGCCTTTTTGAGACAGGGTCTCACTATGCAGTTCAGGCTGTCCTTCAGCTCACTTTGTAGCTCAAGCTGGTCTTGAACTCACAACAATCCTCCTGCCTCAGCCTCCCAAGTGCTGGGATTACAGGCATGCACCACCACGCCCGGCCTTTTCCCCACATTTTTGTGGGCTATTTGGATCCCCCTGCCTCTGCCCTACCCAGACTTTTGGGGTTACAGGTGTGCTTTTTCAGATTTAAGAACAGGCAAAATTGGGTTGACAAATGGAAAAGCAGTTGATACATTCTCTTTTTCATGAGCTGAGTTTTATATGTTTTAATCCTTGAGGCCCTGTTTTAACTTATACTATTATTATTTCTGAATCTTAGGCTAGGTTAATGCCCTACCATTAACCCGTATCTCTGGACAAAACTTTTTCCATCTTCATATAAAATATATCTTAACTGGGAATCCATGGATTCAGTTTTATCAAGCCAGTTTCTAAATATCAAAGTCTTTATATTAGGGCACTTACTTGATATGGGTTTCTGGGTGGTGAGTCTGCAGGAAATGAAAGCAAGGCTTCAGTCAGCATGAGGCATGCTTTATGCACTTACTATTTTAAGACTTTCGAGGACACAATGATTAATTATTTTTAAGCACTAATATCTTTATTATAGCATAAGTAGTATTTTATACATTAACTCATTTTATAGCAAAAACATAAGCACCTGTAGAGAAACTACTGCACAGATAGCTGCAAGATAAAAAAAAATGGTTGTGATTTAATCACATTTATTTTATTTTTTATTCTTTTGTTTTTTTATATTTGGCAGAACCGGGGATTGAACTCAGACCCTTGCACTTGCCAGAGAAGCACTTACTCTACTCAATCAAATTTAATGTAATCCCCAGGTATAGCTATAATTGGAGACCCTGGCTGAGTAAATTAAGATATTAGCAGATGTTAATTTAAATGCTTTTATTCTGTGTTTGGTGCTTTAATTATTTATTTTATGTATTTAGTACAGGGTCTCACTATGTAGGTGGGACTCGTAATGATTGTTCTGTTTTCAGCCTCCCAAGTGCTGGATTGAGCTGGGGAGATAGTTCAGTAGGATAAGCACTTGCCTGGCAAGCACAAGGTCCTGAGTTCAATCCCAAGTACCAGAAGGAAAAAAAAAAAAAAGTGCTGGGATTACAGGCATGTGCCACTATGCCTAGTCTCAGGGGTCCCTGGCCTGTACTCTGTGTAAGCAGACACTTTAGTCCTCTGAGCTATCTGGCTGGCCCTGGTGCTTTGTTTTTAAATTACTGAGAGAGCCGGGCGTGGTGGCGCACGCCTGTAATCCCAGCACTCGGGAGGCTGAGGCAGGAGGATTGTTATGAGTTCGAGACCAGCCTGAGCTACAAAGTGAGCTTAAGGCCAGCCTGAACTGCATAGTGAGACCCTGTCTCAAAAAGACAAAAAAAAAAAAA
>PVKA01050036.1:0-12924 GCA_004027165.1 Ctenomys sociabilis | reverse complement strand
CTCCCAGGCAGCTCAAGGCCACAGGGAGGTGTGATTCAAACAGGACATGGTGACAAATGGAGGCCAGAAGATGCCATCACAGCAGCACCCACTTCGAAAAGGCGCATCTGTTCTGCTCAGACCTCAAACCACCTCCTGGTGCGATTCGCCTTCCTCACCCACTCCTGGAGGGTGTTCTGAAGGAGCATGGCCCCCACAATGTGCTCTCCACATGTATGGCCCATCTCCAAGGAGGAAAAAACTCGAAGCAGCACCTGCACAGCCTGGAGACGTTGGAATGGCGGGCCAGGTGCTGCCTGAATCTTGCCTGCTGGTGTGGGGAGCACAACCTTGCCCATAGGCAGCTGAACAATCGCAAGTGTCCTTCACACACACTGGTCCCCCTGAAACGCAGGACTGTCAGCCATGGCTTCCATGTGCTCCCCTTGCAGGTCCACTTCTGTGGACACATGGGAGGCTCTAGGATAAGCACACCCACCACCAGCTGTCCTGCCAGCTCCCAACCCTTGTGGCCAGTGCCTAGGTGTGGAGCTGCCTCTCAGCCTGTTGGACATGCTGAGCCAAGGTGGCCCTGCCAAGGAACAGCCTCACTGAGGTGCTAAGAGGCTGTGCCGTTTACCACAATTCACTTTTATCCCAAACGCTGTCCCCTGTCCCCACTTGTCAGAGGACACCTCTGAACCCACATCATCCCAAGGTCCCTGTTTTTCTGCAGATGCTATTTTCCACCTGGTCCATTTTGTTTCCTATTCAGATATCTCTTCATCTACCCAGCCAAGATTTGCTTTCAAAATGGACTTTCTGTTTGATCTGCAGCCACCTGTGTCTGGCTTCCCTTCACCCTGCTCCCAGCAGAGGGCCCTGTAGTTTAGAGGTGTCCCCAAGTGTTTTGTTGGTGACCACTCCATGCCCAGGAGCGTATGGAACCCCTTTATGCCCTGGAGAGGGTGACCCAGACAATCAAACAGGCGGGTCTGAGCCAAGGCTGCAGTAGCCTGACCTCAGCTTTTCCTCTTGGGGACGCCAAAATGAGGTCCCTATAGCTCTGTTCCCTTGGTCTGGCCTGCACGCACTGAACCTCTGACTCTAGCCTCAAGAGGCCTTTGCAGGCACCCTTGATCAGCCTGACTCACTGCCTATCTTCTACCCCTAGAGATGATCAAGTATTATTCCTGCCCCCACTCCCTATTATTCTTGCTTTTTTGTAAAAATAAACAAGAAGATTGAGGGCTGCTTCCCTGGTAAGCGCAAGGGCCTGAATTCAATCCCAGGTTCTTCAAAAAACAAAAAAAAAATTGAAATACAGAAATTGTTTCACAAAAGTAAACTATTACTCCTGCTCTAAAAAACAGCAATGGTTGCAGACACCAGCTTGAGTGCTTTCCCTTGCAGCAGGGCTGGATGAAGACAGCTTGCTTCTGACTGCAAATATTAAGCTTTTTGGCTACCAATCTGTTGGTTCTTTTTTTTTTTTTTTTTTTTTTTTTTGGCAGTACTGGGGATTGAACTTGGGACTCTACACTTGCCAGGCAAACAAGTGAGCTATTCTACTGAGCTATCTCCCCAGCCCTGCTTAAGTTTATTACAGTAAAAGACATTCCCAAGAAAAACAGGACAGGTGTTTGAAACAAGATAGCACAGGGTCTTTTATTGTAAATGAATTTTTAAATTTAAATATTCACTGAATTTTTTTATCACCTCTCATTATCAACTATTTATGGCAATTTTTGTCAAACAAAAACAGTAAGCACAGCCGGGCGTAGTGGTGCAGGCCTGTAATCCCAGCACTTGGGAGGCTGAGGCAGGATTGTTGTGAGTTCGAGACCAGCCTGAGCTACAGCTTAAGGCCAGCCTGAACTACATAGTGAGACCCTGTCTCAAAAAGACAAAAAAAAAAACCATTAAGCAGGGCTGGGGAGATGGCTCAGTAGAATAAGTGCTTCCCTGGCAAGCGCAAGAGCCCAAGTTCAATCCCCGGTTCTGCCAGAAGAAACCCTCCTCCATTACCGACTGGTCATTACACAATTGGTAACTACAGAAATAGTATCTTTAAAAAAAAAAAAAGAAATAGTATCTTTAAAATTTTCTGGCCTGAACTATGTAATGAGATGCTGTCTCAAAAAGAATTCTAGGGAGTTACTTTGTGTACATAGCCCAAAGACCCCCAGGTGGCACCTGCCTGTATTGCTAGCACTCTGGGAAGCTGAGGGTCACAAATTAAATCCCAGCCTAAGCAACCTAGAGGGATCCACACCACAGAATTTGAAGAAAGGCTAAGCACTGGGAAGGTTGAAAACAGGAGGGTCACTATGAGCCTGAGCTGCATGGTGAGACCTTCCTTGTACCAAATACATAAAAAAATGAAAAGAAGTGTCAAGGATGTAGCTCAGTGTGAAGGCCTGGGCTCAGCCTCCACTGCTGGGGGGAAAAGCCCAGAGCAGACAAAAATAAAATGGAGTATGCAAAGACACTGTCAGGTGTCAGAGTAAAAAGCGGCTGTCTGTATGAAAACACCACGAGGGCATACACTCCACCGAAGGGAAGGAATCGGAGCTGGGGGTGACCTGGAGACGAAGGAATTGTAAGAAGATTGCTTCAAATTTATGCTTGAAAGATTTTTCATAAAATTATTATTATTATTTTTTCATTTTTTTAAATGTATTTATTTATTTATTACAGGGTTTTGTGATGCAGTTCAGACTTCTAGTGATCCTCTTGTCTTGGCCTCGCCAGCGGCGTTCTAGCGCCAGCATGGCATATGGTGCTGGAGATCAAACTCAGGTCCTTGCGCTTGTCAGGCAGGCTCTTAGACCAGTGAGCTATCTCCGCAGCCCCAGATTTTTCATAAAATTAAAATGTTTATTAGCTTCCAATTTTTAGAACAAAGGAATTGTACTAATAGAACAAGTAGCACACATCTTGGAGACATGGGGCTGGCACAGGAATCTTATTCAGCTTTTTTGTTTTAAAAGTATGAAAAAATAATAAGTACTAATAGTACAAGTTTATAAGTTTATTTTATTAGTGTGTATTATGTAAAAAGGTTGGCTATTTTGAAATTTAAGTAATACAAACTAGTGCTGAGATATAGCTCAGCAGCACAGCACCTGCCCAGCAAGCACTAGGTTGTAAGATCAATTCCCAGTACCAAAAAAAGTCCGCAAGTAATATAATCCATATAAATTTAAAAAACTTACAGTGAACTTGGGAGGCTGAGGCAGGAGGATCACTGCAAATCTGACATCAGCCTGGGCTACCTAGGAAGACCCTATCTCACAAAACAATAAAATAAAATTCAGAAAACTATGAAAGAAAAAAGATCATCCACATTTACTGCCACTTGGCTGCATGAAGCCCTGGTGAGCCCGGCTGGGGAGCACTGCCACACCCTACAAGTCCCACTAAGAGCCAGGAGTGTGTGGCCCTCCTGTGCAGCCTGCCCACGGCAGTAAGCTGGACCCTGCTAGGGATTTGGGCTGAAACTGTGGACCAACTGCACTGTTTGTACAGTCCAGCAGCACATTCCCTCAGGTCTGCCTTCAAGGCATGAGCAAGCTGGCTGGGAGGTGTGACCCTCAGGGCACGGTGAGTCACATGTTGAGGCTGGTGTGGCCACAGACACCACGGGCAAGGGCAAGCACAAGGCGAAAGCAACGGGACATAGCTACCGAGTGAGTGGTTTCTTTCCCTCCAGTACTGGGGGTTGAACCCAGAGCCTTCACACTGCACTGGACGCCCAGCACTCTGCCCTGCCTTGAGACTGTCTTGCTAAGTCCCTAAATTAACTGCCCAGTATGCATCTGAAATTGTGATCTTCCTGCCTCAACCTCCAGAGTGCTGGGATACAGAACACCAATTTTCTTTAACATCAAGGGCAGAATGGAACCTATCTCCTATGCTGTGTGATGACTCAATGAAATAAAATATTTCAGATAACTTGCACAGAAGGACCACCTGGTCTCACGATGGTTAGCTACAGTTTCCAAAGGGTTTGTTTTCTGCTGAAACCTGAAAAAGGTGTCATCCAGGTAGAAGTCAGGAAGAATGTTACAGAACACTTAAGGAAATGGGAGAGGGGCAGGGGGTTGGGGAGACAGCTCAGTAGAATAAGCACTTGCCTGGCAAGTACAAGGGCCTGAGTTCAATCCCCAGTTCCGCCAAAAAAAAAAAAAAAAGTAAGGCTTGAAGCAGAGACAGAATGGTGAAGTCACAAAACTTAATAAAAGAATTGATTTTGCAGCTGGGCACAATGGCCCGTGCTTATAATTCCATCTCTTGGGAGGCTAAGGCAGGCCATTCTGGGTACAGAGTGAGTACAAGACCAGCCTAGAATACACAGTGAGACCCTGTCCGATAAAATCAAACTGATTTTGCCATGTTTGGTCAATAGGGAGCAAGAAGCTACAAAATCATGGAGCTGGGGCCAGAGTGATAACTCACAGATATAGGTACCTACCTGGCAAGCACAAGGACCAGAATTCGATCTCCAGCCCCATATGCCATCCAGTCTCAGCCCTGGAACTAGGCATGGTAGTGCACACCTTTAATCCCAGCACTATAGAGGTTGAGCCAGGAGGACCTCTGAGTTTGACACCAGGCTGGGGGCTACAAAAGTGAACAGAGGGCAACCTGAACTGCCAACAGAGCACATCAGAGGGGATGCCAGAGTGGGGCATGGTGATGAGGCAAGTGAGGGTCTGAGGGAGCCCCTGCCTGGAAAGCTGGGCAGATGGGCTGGGCAGGGCAGGGATGGCATGGTGAGGTCTTGAGGGGGGCGGGCAGGAGAGGCAACACCAGGCAACGTCTCTGCCCAAGTCCCCCTGAGACCCATCTCACCCATGACAACAGCATCGACTGTTGCCAGCCCTGCAAGTCCGTACTGCCCACAGAGCACTCAACCCATCTGGGGCACTGGTGATGCTGGTGTTTGTCAAACAAAAATTTGGTTTGCAGTGCTTACTCAAAAAGCATTTTCTTTTTCAAAAAAAATATTTGATAGATGGGTCTTACCATGCAGCTCAAACTCAGTGATCCTCTTGTCTCAGCCTCCCCAGCCCTGGGATTACAGGCATGGGTCACCTTGCCCAGTTTCAGCAGTGGCCAACAAGGCATGTCACATCAGGGATCTTGCACTTGCCAGGCAGATGCTTAAACCACTGAGCTATCTCCCTTGCCCTGCATTTTTTTATTTAGCAAACCACTATTTAACATCAAGACCATCAGATATCCTGCAGTGGTAGTATCTTATGTATTTATGTATGTACAGACGTACATACATGTCTTTTTGAAACAGGGTCTTGCTATGCAGCTAGGGTGTCCTTTAACTCACTTGGTAGCCCAGATTGGCCTCAAACTCAGTGATCCTCCTGCCTCAGTTTCCTGCAGGAGTAGCTCAGGGGCTCAACTAGGTCTAGGGACACCAGGAAAGGGATGGGTGCCAGGCCTTGGTCACTTGGCCCCGAGGAGGGCCCTCACAGAGGAGCTGGTCTGGGATGCACAGCACCGGCAGAGGAACTTCGCCTGCCAGGATCACCCATCCCTTCTCCTTTAGTTCAGGCCCTGGGTTGTGCTCCCTGGCGCAGCACTGCACTACCCAAGTCACACTCACTTTCTGGACTCCTGCACTTCCAAGGTGTCAGACTGTCTCCAGCCACCACTCACTCTATAAAACACTTGGGATCCAGCTGTCACCCCTGCAGGACACCTCTGGACTCAGATGCTGCCTTGGTGTACCCATGGCACTTCCAGGAAGGGCTCTGTCAGGGTACTTCCTAGGCAGTACTGCTGACTTGTATTTCTCTGCTCCACTCGTTCAGTCTCCCTATCAATGCAAGTTCCACGGCTAACTTCACAGGACTGGGCTGGTCACCAGGTGAGAAGGCACAGAGCTCATAAGCAGACATTGCTGTGTCTAGGTGCTGGCTGACCACCCTGTGTTCCCGGTCAGTTCCCATAATATAAATTCCACAATCCCTTACTAGCCAACTTCCACTAGCTGAGTCTCCTGCTACGGGGCCTCTCACCTTAGAGCAGGGGAGGGAGGTGGTCATGAGAGGATGGCTTCTGGGGCAGGAAGCCCAAGACCTACATGGTGGCAGACTGATGTCTTACAAGGAGAGGGGAGGTGGGGAAGGGGGGAGGGAAGTGGGGAGATGGGAGGCAAAGAATGAGCCCCAGCTTCAGTGCTTGTTACCTTGAAGACTGGCCTGGCCTGGGCAGCTACATCTTTGGAGCTCAAGTTGCCATGCCAAAAGCCCTGTCATAAATACTCAGAGCAATTTCACCACCCTTTTAGGAGAGTCCATCTCCAGAACCCACCCTAGCTGCCAACAAAAAAGTGCAGACTCTTGCTAGGCAGTGGTGCACGCCTGTAATCCCTAGCACTCAAGAGGTGAGGTAGGAAGATCACTGCAAGTCTGAGGCCAGCCTGGAACACACAGCAAGACCCTGTCTATGTACCACAGACATACAGACATACACTTTCTCTCTCGATTCAGAAAGAGCTGAGACAGAGGCCCATTTATACGAAATTTGATTATTCAAATTTATTACCATCAAGAATTATGCAATGATGCTGTAGTTTTTCTTAACAAATAGAAAACAGACTGTGTACAACAGTGAACTCTACAGCACTAGCATCCACAAGGTAAAAATGAATGTTTCGTCCAACATCACCAACCCTGGATTGTTGATCTTGACTCAGCCTAGCTAGATTTGGCGACATGTCCATGTCTCTCAGCTAAAACAGCTATGCACCCTGCCCGCCCCCACTTCCCTATCTAGACAGCGCTGCCCAGAGGAAGAGGCCTCACCCTCTCCTCAGCAAGCCAAGAGTAAGACGGACTATAGTGCCGCGACAAAAGTCCAGTAGTCTGCCACATTGGTCTAGGAGAGCATCTTGAAGGAGTGGAAAACAGCGATTCTCAGGGGGCTTTGACAACAGGTGCAAACCAGGGAGAGAAACCATCTGACCCCTGCTGAGGACAGACGTGTGCTACGAGGCCCCGGCCTGACAGGAAGGGCCAACCACGCCCCTGCGTGGCCCTGAGGTGTGTGGGGCATGGCACTCCCCGGCCCAGGCCTTTTGCCCACAGCCGGTCACCACCTGTCATTGTGCTGAGCTGGGAAGACCAGCCAGTCTTTGGCCTTCCTGTGAACCCTGGGTGGAGAGCCACTGCCCTCCAGGGGTTTGAAGCAGAGGCCAGGGGATGACTTTTTTTTTTTAATTTTTAAAAATTTTTGTAATTTTTTGTTTTTGTTTTTTGTTTCTGTACCTTTGCAAACACAATGGTGATGAGGAATGCCTTGCCAGGCTCCCCAGACGCATCTGTGGTTGTGGGCTGTGAATGTTAAACACACTGGAACAGACGATTCGGGATGTGTGTTTCCTATCGCCTCCCGCCCACCACTGTCTATGGGGCCTAAAAAAGGCTCTTAAGGAAAAACAAAGCAAAACGTTAAAAAAAAAAAAAAAAAAAAAAAAAAAAAAACTGTGTTTCCCTGCATTTGGCTGGAAAAGGATCTTGTTTGAGGCTAGAAGAGCCTGATCAGTGCCACCTCCTGGGTCCACGGCCAAGCCACGCTCAGCTGCCGACCCCAGCTCCACAGGAGGAAGGCACTTTCTGTCTCTGCTAGCAGTAAAAGGCATAAAGAAAAGGACCCAAAGTAAACTCAACGAGGAAAACAAAATGAGCCCCAAACCCCACAGTGGCCCATTCTGCAATCAAGAATTTAAGAAAGAAAAACTCAGAAGAGGCTAGAATCCTCAGGCTATCCCACTAGTGTAAAAAACGGAGCCTTTGTCCCCATCCCCATCCCGTGAGAAGAAGCATGAGAAACGTGGAGCTGAACAGAGAGCTTGAAGCAGGCTCCTGCAGTGCCTGATAGACAGAGGGGCCACAGCGCCTGCCTGCCAGGCCACCTACTTGCCCAGTGGTGTTCTGGGCTCTCTGATTTGTGTGGCAATGTTCCTGAAACACTGTGATCCCAGTGGACTGTGCTTTGCTGGCAACAGCATCTGTGCAGGAGGGCTGGACGATGGTTGGTATGGCTCAGAGGAGCTGAGTCCCCTCCGGAGCCCCCAGCGGAGGCAGCGGAGGAGAGGGGAGCAGTAGTTACGTTGCATAGTGGTCAAAACTGCCGAGGTACTCCAGGGCCGCACGGTAGCACAGCTGGTACTGGTCCTGCCAGGATAGAAGGCTGGTCAATGTAGGTGGCAAGGACAGATATCCTTACCACACTACCAAGTGGTGCACCCATGCTGCAGTCAACGGGCCATGGAATCAGCCTGATGGCCAACCACACATACTGGAACCAGACAGTTGTGCCAGGCAATGTCCAAGGCAGCCTGAAAGACTCTGCAGGCTCACTTTCCATACCCCAAATCTAGCTGCCATCCTCCTGCCACCTAATCATGTGTATTTGCTTTTAGACTGCACCCCTTAAGGACTGCCACATACAACTCTGACCTAGAGTATAGCACACTGCTAGCATTCAGTATGGAGCTACTACATGAAAGAGTGCATCTTGTTCACATCTGCTCACTTTAGGCCTAACAGCAATGTTACTCCTTTGGAGCAACCACTGTCACAGGGGCCTGTGTGTGTCCAACTTTAGCTGAAGTGGAGGGTCCTGGGAAGGACTGCCGGTGAAACCCTGGCTCTGTGCTCTGGTCTCCATACCTCTGTCTGCACCATCGCAGGACGCTGTGTGCGCAGGGTCTTCACCGTCTGGAACATGTCCACCACACCCTCATAGCGCATGCGCTCCAAGACTATGCTTAGAGTGATAAAGACTCCGGTGCGGCCCACACCAGCACTGCTCAGAAAACAGCTCGGTCAGAAGTCCGGCTCACTCCAGGCAGCAGGGCTGCCAGCCTATCTGTAGGGCTACTGCCCACCCCTCGCCCTCCATGGTGACACCTACCTGCAGTGCACCGTGATGGGCCCATCCTGACCAAACTGCTCCTTGGTCTTATGCACTTGACCGATGAAGTCGATGAAGCCCTCCCCCGTCTTGGGTACACCCTGCTCAGGCCAGTCTGTGAACTGGAACTGCCGAATTGTCCTCGACTGCCCATCCTGAGGGGGTTAAGGGACAGGGTTAACATGTTTCTAAATTAGTCCATATTGGCAGAACATGTAATGATTCTACTCAGCACGACAGGCAAGGTTTGTGTCTCAGGCTGCAGCCCACCTGGGTTAGTAATAAATACAGCACACCCCTGTGAAGCTGCCACACACGGTGACCCTCAAGAGACAGGCGGCACCCTCACCTTGGATCTCACTTCCCACTCAGCCTGTGCAGGCAGCCCCACTGTGCTCAGGCTACACAGTGGACATATTCCAGTGCCTCACTCACCCGTGCATCTGTGACCTTGAACTCACGCAGGATGTACTGGGGCATGTTGTACTCGGCCATTGGGTCAACGACAAAGTACTGGTAGCGAGCAGAGCGCTCTGCAGGCCAGTACTGGTGGCACTTCTCCTGTGGACAGAGGGCCCATCCCTATGTCAAGTGAGGAGGAAGGGGAAGGGAACTACAGGCTCCAGGAGACTGGACAGGGAGGTCTGAGCTCTGCTGAGGGAGCTGGGGTGTGAACAGAAAGCATAAGGATGAGGAGCTCTCAGGGATGGTTATCCTACCCCGAACAGAGGGGCCTCAGGGGAAAGGGTGGGCTCACCCTGCCCATCTCCCGAAGCTTGGTCAGCATGACGATGATGGTAGAATTGTGCTCCCATAGCATGCGCCAGAAGTCCTCGGTGCTCTCTGCCAGAGGCCCCTGTGTAGCTATGTAGGCCTTCTGCTGTCTGGGTGGACATAAGACTGGACATGCTGGAGGTGCTGCTGCTCCCAGCCTCCCTGGGACAGCCTGGTCCCTGAAGGCCCTGCTCAGAACACCCCTCCTCCAGGAAACCCTCACTGTTCTGCCCAGCCCACTCTGGTCTTCTAAGCAGCCCCTTCGGTGTTGCCCACCCCCACCAGCCAGATGCAGGTCACAGGCGTGGGCATGCTGACCTATAGCCATCCAGGAAGCTGGCATTAATGTAGTCGGAGCCTTCCACACCACGGATAGGCTGCAGACAGACACGGGTCAGTTCATACGGCATGATATTCACCAGGCGGTTCTTGAACTTGTTGCAGGGCAGGTTGGCGCTGATGAAGCGAGATGTGTGAGCCTTAGAACTGGCCAGCAGCTGCAGAGAGGGCATTTAGGTCAGAGCCGGCCTCACTGGCAGGATCCTGCCCATGAGCCAGTCCAGGTCTCTGGAGCCAAGCCCCACCTTGAATTCCAGCTCCATGGCGGTCACACTCTCCCCGGGAGGCACTTGGCCCAGCTTCTGGATGTGGGCATAGAGGTTGCGGGCAGGCACCTCGGTGTGTCCACACACAGCTGCCTCTAGCAGCGCCTCATGGATGAACACATACTGGTCTTCCGTCTGCACCATGTAGTTTCTCTGCGATCGCATGCACGTCACATGGCCATAGATGTCAACTGTCTTCTCATGTTTCATGCGCTCCAGCATGGCATCGATAACAATGAAGCAGCCTGTGCGGCCCACACCAGCACTGCAAGATAGGGATTCAGCTTAGAGTGGAAGTCTCTATGTATCCCCAGCCACTTTCTTTTTTTTGATTGTACTGAAGATTGGAATCAGGGTTTCCTTCCTGCATGTTAGGCAAGTACTCCTTTTTTGTTTTTTGTTTTTTTTTTTGGTGGTACCAGGGATTGAACTCAGGACTTTGTGCTTGCCAAGCAAGCACTTATCCATTGAGCTATCTCCAGCCCCTAAGCACTCTACTTTTGAGCTACATCCTCAGTCCTCTTCATTTTTTCTTTTCAAAAATTTAATTTGAATGCTGGGTATGGTGGCACATGCCTATAGTCTGGGCACTTAAGAGGCTAAGGCAGAAGGATCACTGAAGGTTCAAGGGTAACACAGGCTACATAGTGAGTTAAAAGACCAGCCTAAACTATGGAGCAAGACCCTGTCTCAAAAAAGCAAACAAACAATTTGAGATAGTCTCACTACACTGCTAGGTTGACCTTGAACATGTGACTCTCCTGCCTCAGCCCTTGCTCCCCAGCAGGGATTACAGGCACATGCCATGACCCCCAGCGCCACTCCATCCCCTCCAGGCACACGGTAGCCTCTCACCTGCAGTGCACCACCATGGGCCCTGCATCTAGTGGATTGCAGGCCTTGACCCTTCGCAAGAAGGCCAGGATGGGAGTTGGGTACTCTGGAACCCCATGGTCTGGCCAGGCCATGAACTGGAACTGTCGGAGCTCACGCTTCTCACTGGAGCCACTCTGGGAGGTGAAGTTCAGAGAGGATGCAATCAGGAGTCTGCTTGTACACACTCTGACCTACTACTCTTGGATGGGCCTAAGAAGACTTTCAAGGGACCCAGTAGAGCTACGCACTGTCCCTGTCATGCAGGCCATGCTAAGGGACTCCCAGCCCTCCAACACCCAAGTGGGCTTCGCTACCCTAGCCCACAACGCTCAGGCCATACCTTGTGGAGTGCAAAGGTGCGCACAGTATACGTGGCCAGCTCCACTGTGTCCAGAAAGGTCACCTGAATGAGGCCGTAGGTCTCAGTGCCACGAGCCGGCCAGTACTGATCACACTTCACCTGCACAGAGATGGGTAGAGCAGGGCACAAAGCACAGGTGATGCCAATGGAAGATGCCCAAAAGCTCAGGCGGGCAGAAGCCATCCAGAAGCTTCAGACTCTTCGCTACAAGGTTCCCCAGTCAGTCCTGAGTTCTCAGCTACACTGCTGGGTGGTGATCATGCTGTCACCACCGCTGCCCTCAATGGTGGAACTAGGGCCATAATTGAAAATTATTTATTCAAGGCCAAATCGCACCAGGCACATTTTCTGCCAAATTTACCCATAATGTTTATGCCCCATTTTCAAGGTCTGTAAATTTTATGTTCCAGTCAATGCTTTGCAGTATGAAAGTGGATAACAGTAGTTCTTTCCACTAATTAACTTAGGAGATGTGTTAATGCCCCAGGAACATGCCAGCATCTGGGGAACATGTGGACACCCCGGGAACATGCCAACAACTGGGAACACATTAGCACTGCAGAAAATGACAGCATTTACAGAACCATGTTACCATCTCTACTAAGATCTGGGAAACAAGCCATACACCAGAAATACCTGAGGAGTTGGGGAACATGACACTACTTCAGGAAAATAACCCCTGAAGGAACTTTTGCCCATAGGGAGAAAATAATGTGCCCACTAGGACCTAGCACTGAGTGGCCTCCCTCCCACCCCCAGCAGACCCCTGAGCCTCACCCGGGACTTTTCCTCCAGCCGTGTCATCATGACCACCGTGGCTGTGCGTTGTTCCCACACCATCCGCCAGAAGTCACCCATGGTCTCTGGCAGTGGACCCTGTGTGGCTATGTAGGCGTTCTGCTTGCGGTAGCCATCGATGTAGTTGGCATTAATGTAGTCACTCCCAGGGACACCTACAGAGGGAAGGGACATGCGAAGTTCTAACCCAGGGTTCCTGAGACTGGTCTCCACCTTCGGTAGGATGCCATCCTGGCCAGAGGGGAAAGAACAAGGAGGAAGGATGGAGCTCTGCCCCAGCTCACCATCAATGGAGGTCAGGATAACTCGGGAGTGGTCGTAGGCAATAACATTCGCGTAGCGGTTTTTGGGCTTGTTCACCTCCAGGTTGGAATTCTCCCATGTGAACTGCTGCCCAGGGTCAATGGACTGTGCAGAAGAATGGAACCAGCAAGAGAAGGTGAGTGGGGACCCAGGATGGCTGCCTTCCCTGGGACGCAGCCTTCCAGCTCGTGCTCACATCCTGTGAGCCTCACTCTGCAGACAACACCAGCCAGCCATGCCTGTGGTGCTGTGAAGCCATGGAGCTGCCACATCTCTGTCCGG
>PVKA01050035.1:0-12938 GCA_004027165.1 Ctenomys sociabilis | reverse complement strand
TTGTTTCACAGCAATGTGGGCGGAGTCAGGATTTTGAGGTGCTGAGAAGGAGGAGAAGCCCTGAGGTGGCAGTTGTGCCTCCTGGAAATCACCACTGGATTTGTGCTTGCAGCTATGCAATTGGTTAAAAGACATTCAGTGAAGAGCTGAGTGGTTGGCAAGAGGCCTGGCACAGCGAGGCCACTCTGCGGTCTCAGAATGTTAGCCACTCTGCCTGCTCCTAACAGGTAAAATTAACAAACCTAAGAGTTTTGGTAGGTCCTAGATAATTTGTGCTGCAGTTTGGAGGTTTGCTCCTACGAAACCTAACCAAAACAAAGCTTAGAGAGAGATTGAGAGAGACAGAGACAGAGCATTGTCACAATGGTATAAGACATGCGCTGGGCATGGTGCGAATATTCACCCTCCACAGAAGGATGTGGATGTTTGGAATTGGCGAAACTGGGGGCATTTGCTCTGGAGCATAGCTGAGTTCTGAGTCCCCTTTAGAGGACCCACACATGGGTGCCAAGAACTGAGACACCAAAAGAGAACAATGTGTACAGGAGACCGAGCGTGCCTGAGGCTTGTCAGCAGGACCCTAAGCTCAGCAGCTCCACCACAGCTGCTTTGGTGTTGTCTTACCTCCCCACTGGAAAACACTTTCAAGACATGGTCCAGGTTTCAAGAATTACTCTATTAGGGCAGGTGAGATAGCTCAGTGGACTAAGTGCCTGCTTTGTCAAACACTGGGAAAAGGGTTCTAACCCTGGTCCTGAATATCAGCCCATCCTGCCCACCGGGTGTACAGACCAACCATGAACAGGCATGGTGGGAACCCCTGTATTCCCAGCCCTGGGAGGTTGAAAACAGGAATGTCACCACCAGTGCAAGATGCATAGTAAGACCCTATAGCATAAAAGAAAAAAAAAAAAAAAAAAAAAAAAAAAAAAAGAATCTTACTATGCTCTTCCATTGTCATTGTTACACTTCTTTATCTAAACTGGAAGATGGACAGTTTTTTCACCTTGGAAAATCAATTACCTTGATCTGTTTTGCTTTCTATGAAGTTCTTATTACACGTTCTCATCAAATTTGCTCAAGAAATGCAAATTGAAGGCTGTCCAGATAGCTCAGTGGATTAAAGTGTGTGCTTAGGTGGGAAGAGGGACCAGGGTTTGATCCCCAGGGAGCAATGGCAGCCTTGCTCCTGGGGTGTACTGAGCTGTCCATGACAATTGGGCTCGGTGACAGAACTGGGCAACCCCAGCACTAGGGAAGCTGAAACAGGAGGATCACTCTGAGGCTGATCTGTGCAGTGAGACCCTGTTAACCAGGTACTAAGTACATAAAGAAAAAGAAAGAGAAGCAATGCAAACTGCTTTCAAGTCCTCACTTTTAGCCATGAAAATACCGTCAGTCACTAGTAGATGCTGTGGGACTACACTGCAGAAAGTCCTTCAGGACCTCAGGACCACGCCGAGTTACTCTCTGCCTTGAGCACTGAGCTCTGAGAAGGGGGAGCTCTCTAAACCAGAAGTCCTTTGTGTTCCTTTTGCTCATTTTCCTCCTTCACAGTGTGAGAACTTACGCAAATCAGATCAAACGTTCAACTTGGAGCCTCTGTACCACCAACGTGGAGCTCATAGAGCTCTCAATGATAAGAAGAGCTCAGAGTGGCTCACAGGCCATTGGTCCACCAGGGCTGACCGCTAGGTTGGAAACTCCAGAGTTCTTTACCTTGAAACTTTCTGCAAAGAAGTTACTTGTGAGAACACTGGGGGGAAACAGGAGGGACAAAAGGCAACAAAGATGACTTTTTTAAATGAACAATGAAAGCATAAACATACATATAAAGAAGAACAATATTGCTGAAAATATAACCTGGGTTTTAATAGAGATGTACTCTTTCCAGGATGCAAGAGGAAGCCAAGAAAGCTAGAGCGAGGTGACAGTCATTCCTGCTGTCCAGAGGCTCTGAGAGAACAGGAATTCATGGATGACAGGAGTTCTTCAAGATATTAGAACAAACCTTTCTACTTCACAGCAAAAACATGCAGATCTTGCATTAGATCTCAGTTTAATTACCTTCTGGATTAATCCTCAGGGAAGGCAGAACAGTGGCCCACACGGGAGTCCACATCGTCCTCACTGAAGCCTGTTAACATGTCTCTCTGCATGGACAGGACTTTTCAGACGCACGCTGAAAGGTCTTGAGCTGGGAAGACTGTCCCGCTTCACCAGAGCGAGCTCCGGGTCTCCACAGAGTGCTCTGAATGGACCAGGGCGTTGGGAGCTCTGCAGCGGTGAGCGAGCGCACTGCATGTGCACAGATGAAGGCGGCTGAGCAGATTCCAAAGTCAGGGAGTGGAGAGCAGGGAAAGAAGAAAGGAAATGTAAAAGGATGAGCCTTCAACACAGGGCAGGAGGAAGCACGGACAGATGATAGAGAAACATGATTGATAGACAGACAGGCCCACAGAGAGAGATGGCCACACAGATACCTTATTAACTGAGAGTATTCAAGGAGTAAAAGAAAATTGCCAGATTAGAGATAATTAAAACTTTTTTGAACTCTAAACACAAATTTTTGGGGCCGGAGAGATGGCTCAGTGGAATAAACAAGCCCAAGGGCCTCAGTTCAATTCCCAGTTCTGCAAAACAAATAAATAAAAATTTTCACAAAATTACTTGAAGTTGAAACTAAGGGGAGGCGGGTGACTTAGCAAATTAATAGCAGTAATAAAAGTGGAATCCTACATAAATTTTAAGGGATATTCATTGAGAGATCAAAGGGGAGCATAGGAGAAAAAGAGCTTCATATGGCTCTGGCTATTTTATATAGAAAACTAAAGCTATTAAGCATCCAAACATCATAGGAGTAAGCACAGTGGATGATGGAAGCCATCGTTAGAAGGAACGTTCATATCCAGTGAGGGCTTCTCCTAAAATTGCTTGTACATATTCCGTGGACACATTTCGGCATTTCCAATTTTAGGAGGGGGCGTGCAGCAAGGCCTGGGCAGGAAAGCACTCCTGATTATGTCCCATTTTCAGCCACTGGAGGGAAACCCAACCACAGGTAGCTAGGACTTGTGACATGGGAAGAAAGAAAAACGCACCTCAAAGATCTCTTGACTTTCTGCTCTTTATCTGGCCAGTGTTCTCACAGGAAGACTAGACATTGGTGCAAACTGTTAAAGAAATAATATTAAAATTTTCTAAAATCAAAGACAGAAAACAACAACAACAATGTTCTGAAGACACCACAGAGCCATGGCACGGCCATGGACGAGGCACAGGCATCAGTGAGCTCCTTGAGCTTGTGGATCGTGGCAGAGCACACAAAATGTTGAGTCCACAACAAGACCCTACAGCTCATGGGCAAGGCCTCGCTGCCCCTCACAGCCCACAACAGGCCCAGGCAGGAGCGTTTAGGGGTGAGCCCCACCCAGTAGGAACAGCACATTTCTCTGGACCCTGAGAGCCCCCCTCTACTTCCCAGTAAGTGTATTCTGGAACTTGCAAACTCTGCCAGGCAGCTGCTCAGGTTGCAAACAGCTGGGACCCTGTGCAGGTCTTTGTGCTGGTCTGTAAGCGACTGCCAACATCTGTGTGCAGGTTGCTGTTTTCACACTTCATCTCCGGGCACATGAGGATTATGTGACGGTGCCACGCATGAGGCAACACGGACCGCATTCGAACGGAAGGCCACTCACGTTGAACTCGCTCCCTCACCCCTCCCCTGTAGCTAACCCTAAACCCACTTAGAGAAAACCAGGGCCATCAGATGGGATCAAATACTTAAAACACCTTGGGGAATACGGCAAAGGCTAGACCTCGTGGCCCCATGATAGGCAGATGGTCAACAGTATCTGAGAAATGTAAGCCTTGTGGCATTTGGGTGACATTCTTGCCACGTCCATGAACAACGAGGTAATTTGCTTACTATGGAAACCTGGAAAGTGTGTAATGTCAAAGGGAAGTTCAGGCATTACTGATAGCTCCGGAGTCCTGGCCCAGCGCTTGCATACGTCAGGCGGTCAGCACTCCCACGGCCATCTGGTTCTTCTACACTCGGGCTCGTGGGTGGTATCTGTCCCCATTATGGGGCTTAGCTTTAATCACTGTCATGTGCTGCTACACCTGGGGGAACACGCACCACCACACCTGGCCACTCACCCTTCTTCAATTCTTATCTGAAATGTGAACCAGGCAGCCTGCTCCGAATCATTTAACCCGAGGATGTTACCCAACTGTGGCCAATGCTGAGAACATATTAATGATACTTTTGGGTGAAATTAAATTCAAGATGTAATATTCATGTATGTAGACGGTTCGTGGTGCCTTAGGAAACACTCTGTCCTAACCTGGTGCTATACACAAGGGCTACAATCAGTGATGAATATCTGTAAACTGTTCTCCTAAGACTCCACAAGGCTCCCCAGTTTCCATGCTTAGACATGTATCAAAGTGGCATGCCAAAAGCAACTGTCACTTCAGTTATGGATTGCAGCAAGGACTATACACATTTGAAAAAATTTCCTTCCTGCTTCTACAATGTAAGCCCCACACGAAGGCCCCTCTGGAGCTGGGTCTGTTAGGACAGATCATCAGAACGTGCCTATCCCTACTGCTGTCTCCGAAGATTGCAGGCCATGAAAGAAAGCAGGCCACACGCACAGGTTACAATACAGTAAGTTCTTCATTGCTTACAGAGTATTCCCGAGAGCTGAGCACATTGCCTAAAAGCTAGGAGTACTTGAGATCAGGAACTGACCGGCTTTGGCGCCTCAAAGTGCTGTGTACTCCAAAGGAATGGCATGCGGACAGCACCTAGCAGAAACGTGAGGGTCAGCACTGTCCTGCGCTACCCAGGATCTGTTAATATCATGTCTCAGGGACAGTCCCTGAGGTCCCTTGGCAGGTGCCCGCTGTATACCAAATGCACAAGAAGTGGCACCACAAGCCTGAACGCCAGGGCTTCTGAAGCGAGCTCACGTGCTCACAGGTAAGGAATTCACACCAGTACAGATCATCACTGGGAGCTTGCTTCTCTGGAATTGTTTATTTCAGAAGAAGGTGGGAGGACACAACCATTTCCAGGTGACGAGAAGGAGTAGAAACCCTGAGGTAGCAGCTGTGCCAGCTGGAAATCACTGGATTTGTGCTTGGAGCCATGCATTTGGTTAAAAAATATTCAGTGAATAGCTCGGTGGTAGGCACGAAGCCCAGCTCGGTAAGGTCACTCAGAGGTCTCAGAGCTTTAATCACCCTCCCTACTCCTAACAGGTGAAAGCTAATAAAGCTCAGTTTTGATAAATCCTAGATTAGGGCTGGTGAACATGGGAATTTAGTTCCAAGGCAAAGCAAAAGAAAACAAAGCCAGAGAGGGAGAGAGAGAGATAGAGAGAGTGAGACAGACAGACAGACAGACAGAGACAGAGACAGAGAACAGAAAGAGACAAACAAAGAGACAGAGAAATGACACAATGCTGTAAGAAACATGCTAGGTATAGGTACGAATATTCATCCTGCACAGAGGGACTGAGTGGATTTTTAGAGTTGGACAAGAAGGGAATTTGTCCAGTGCACGGATGAGCCCTGAGTCCAAGACACATAGAGGACTCGCACATGGGCCCCCAGCACTTCCCACTGAGACAACAGCAGGAAACCAATATCCACTGGAGACCAACACTGTGTGGGCCCGCTCAGCAGGACCCAGATATCAGCGTCTCCACCCCAGCTGCTGTGGTGTCTGCCTTTCCCATGCGTGCAAAGCCTGGTGAAGACATGGTCTTGGTTTCAAGAATCTCGCTGTCCTCTTCATTTCTCACACACTCTTCTTTATGTAAACTGGAAGATGGACAATCAATTATCTTGATCTGTTTTGCTTTCTATTAATTGCTAGTTACACTTTCTCATCAACTTTGCTCAATAAATGAAAATCATTTTCAGTTCTGCTTTTCCCAGTCCCTTCTCCACCCACTCAAGGTAACTTTAGTCACCAGGGGGTCCAATTGAACTGCACTCTAGGAGGTCCTTAGTGGTCTCAGACCACAGAGGATTATTCTCTGTATTTAAATACTCAAAAGGAAGCTCTGAGAAGGGGAGCTCTCTCAGTCATCTTTGCTGTTTACTTTTGTCTGTCACATTGTGAGAACTTATATAAATCAGGTCAAATGTTAAACTGGAATATTCACACCCCTGGCAGCGAAGCTCTGAGAGCTCTCAATCCCGTGACAAGCTCACTGCAGCACAGGGGGCACAGGTCCACCAGGGCTGGCGGCTACTTTGCAAGGTCTAGAGGAGTTCTTCACCTTGAAACATTCTGCAGAGAAGTTACTGGGGCAACAAAGATGATTTTTTTTTTCAAATGCTTTAAGTAAAAGCATAAATATATGTATAGAGAAGAAAGAAGAGTACTGATGAACATAAAATCCATGAAAGAAATATGCGCTTCCCTGATGCAAGTGAAAGCTAGAGCGAGGTGACAGTTATTCCTGTTGTCCAGAGGCTCTGAGAGAACAGGAATTCACGGATGACAGGAGTTCTACCAAGTATTACAACAAACCTCTCTACTTCACAGCAAAACCATGCAGATCGTGCATTAGATCTCAGTTTAATTACCTTCAGTATTTGTCCTCAGGGAAGGCAGAACAGTGGCCCACATGGGAGTCCACATCGTCCTCACCGAAGCCTGTTAACATGTCTCTCTGTATGGACGGGACTTTTCAGATGCATGCTGAAAGGTCTCGAGCTGGGAAGACTGTCCCGCTTCACCAGAGCGAGCTCCGGGTCTCCACAGAGTGCTCTGAATGGAACAGGGCATTGGGAACTCTGCAGCGGTGAGCGAGCGCACTGCATGTGCAGGGATGAAGGGGGCTGAGCAAATTCCAAAGTCAGGGAGTGGAGAGCAGGGAAAGAAGAAAGGAAATGTAAAAGGATGAGCCTTCAACACAGGGCAGGAGGAAGCACGGATAGATGTTGAACAAACGACAGAGAGAGAGGACAGAGACAGTTAGAATGACAAACATATATCTTATTAATTGACAGAATTCTGGCAAAAAATCAAAACTACCAGACTAGAGATAGTTAAAAATCTTTTGCACTTTAAAAACCAATTCTCACAAAATAACTTGAAGATAAAAGTAAGTAGAGTAGGGTGATTCAGCAAATAAATACGAGCAACAAAAGTGGAATCCCAGATAAACTGAAAGGGATGTTCATTCAAAGATAAACATACACTGTAGGAGAAAAAGAGCCGCATGCATGGATCTGGCTGTTTTACATAGAAAATGAAAGCTATTATGAATGCCAATATGATGTGAGCAAGCAAATGTGCATTATCGAAGCCATCCATTAGGAGGAATGGTTATATCCAGTGAGGGTTTCTCCAAAAAATGGAAATGCCTGAGTCCGGAATGTCCACGGAACACGTACAAGCACTGATCACACAGCAGCCACCTTTACACATCTCTCATGAGCATCTACCTGAGCTGGTCCCTGTCTCTTTCCACTGAGAAATCTGCAAGATGCCCTCCTGCCTGCTGACCCACACGGCAGCCCAGGTCCGCTGATTTGCAGAAGCTCAAGGAAATGACCCCACCACAAGGACAGTGACCGACACGGGTCATCCTGGTGGAGTCACATCCAGGCTCATCGGTCCTTAGAGCCCCACAGTCTTGCCTCTCTAAGTTCTCCAAGCCTGCTGCAGACACTAACTTCACTTAGAGAAACACAGCCACTGCAGAGAAGCAGTTTACCTCACAAAGGCCACATGAGAAGAAGGGCTACATGGTTTGGAAAGAGGAGTTCATAGGTACACACTTCAAAGTAATTTCTAAAAAGTATTCTCTTGAAAGACTAATTGAACTGAAGGCACCAATACAGACCTGGGAGAGCGGCTTCCTGCGCCTGCAGTTGATGCCCCCGATGAAGACCATGTTGGGCATGACGGGCCTGGGGTATTCCAACACAAAGTCCCATCTCATCAGCCACACGGAAGCATGGCTGAAAAGATCCGCCACAGACACCTCTCTCTGGAGCAGCTCAGAGGCGATGCTCGCATAGGGAGAAAATCCAATGTGGCAAAACAATTTCAAGCCCAGAAGATAGAGCATGTTCTTGACTCTCTGCAGGAAACTCATGTGGTCGGAGTGTGTTGTGAGCATCTGAGGAACATAAGACAAAGGGTGGGGACACTGTGTGCCCTCGAAGTCCAGGCCACAGGGGATGCCCCGCAGGAAAAACACAGCAGGGACACTCAGATGCTGGGCCAGCACTGCCCCACAAGGAAAAACAGGGTCTGTCAGCACCACATCGAAGGAACTCGCATTCAGTTGGCTGATCAGGGAACTGTTACGCAGCATTTGCATACAAGAAATCTCAAAGAGTTCAAAAAACTTTTTCATAGATTTAAAAACTTTAAAAAATATCTCCATAAAATTCTGTGTTTCCAAGATAGATTTCCCCTCACTTTGCAAGTTGTTATATTCTTCCTGAGTGTAAGGAAAGGCAAAGGAATTCAGAGTGAAGAAGTCCTCTGCTCTGATGTGCCAGCTGACCTCCGGAGCCAGGACCACAGCCTGGTGGCCTCGCGAGTGGAGCTCTCTCACCAGCTCCTTCATGCTGAGCCAGTGGCTACCCTCCATGGGCACCACCAGCACCTTCTCGCCCTCAGCCCACGGCATGACACACGCCACAAGCAGCAGCCCCACCAGCCACTGCCGTGGCATCCACAACGCTGTGGCCATGGAGCCAACAACTCTGGCCTGCACACAGAGCAGACCTCCTACTTTGGCTTCTTCAAGTTCACTCTTTTATCATGAGCAAGATGGCCTGTGATTGGAAGATGGGTGCCCTCCCTACGTTAATCATTGCGGATCACTGCCCTCCTTTCATGTCTCCAACTAGGGAGACTTTGATGTAATCGCTTCTCTTCTGGCACAACTCCTCTGACCTCTCACTCTCCCTGGAGGGACATCTAAGTTCTACCATTTTTCTGCCTGTTCCCCAGACAATGCACCTATCCTCTTTCGTCTCGTATCCTATCATTCAGTTGCTCGAAGGCTGTCACAGTGCATAAGCTCCTACACTGCAGCTGACCCCGGAAGTCTACCTTGTAAACACAGATGCGCTTGCACGTCTTGTGTTATATCTGATCCTCTAGGAAAACCCTGACTGGTACAAACATGAATGATGTTCCACACAGTACTAGAAAAAACAATCTAGAAATTTATATAGAAACAAAGAAGACCCTGTAGAGACAAAGAAAGCCTGAGCAAAGTGACAAGACTGAGGTATCACAATACGTGACTTCAAAATATGATACAACACAATGAAAACAGTATATTACTGACATGAAGAACAAAGGAAAGAAATAACACCGTACATTTACAGCCATCTGATTCCTAACAAAGATGCTGAAAACACACAGTAGGACGGAAAACAGTGTGTTCAACAAGGGTTACTGGGAAAGCTGAACATCTAATTATAGGAGCTTGTAGCTATATTGCTCTTAGTTTATGCAAAGATTAACACCAAATAGATCAAAGATCTGAAGGTAAGATATGAAATCTTGGTCTAGTAGAGACCATCACGGGTCTCTGCAAGGTGTCACTGCTTGGAAGCTTTTCTGACCACAATGCCCATAACACAACTAACAGCAACAATTCACAAATGTGACTACATCAAGTTCAAAAGTCTCTGCATAAAAAACAAAGCCACCAGAAGACAAGACAGCCCATACAGTGCACGAACTCTTTCACTGCTGTTGCTCTAAAGAGGAGTAGTACCTGCGATATATAAGACCTGAGAAATTTTAACATCAAGAGGAAAACTAATGTATTCAGCAAAAGTGAAAACCGGGTACAACGCATACTTCTCGAGAGAAGCAATACAAGCAAATATACGAACAACGTAGCTCTCAGGGGGCCTCCCACCAACACTAACCTGAAACTCCATCTCACTCCTGCCAGAGCGTACCATGCTTAAGAAAGAAAACTAAAGGGAAGCCGGTGAGGATGCGAGGGATAAGCCCCTTATGTACTGCTCATGGGAATGCACATAACTGTTGCTACAGCCAAGGCTTGTGTCTAGATGGCCCCCCAAAGCCCCAAGCAGTCAAAGTGAGGGTCTGTCCACCCCTCCACCCTGCCTTGGAGCCAGCCCATGATGGACGGAAACCTCCACAAACTTTGAGTTAAAGAGCCCTTTTCCTCTTTAGCTTTGGGTGGCAAATATTTTGTCAGCAACAAGAAACGTCACTAAGCCAGCCACTGTGGAACACAACATGGAAGTTCCTGCTGTTAGCCCAAAATACTGAAATTAGATTTCTTCATCAACCAAGTATATGACTCTTGGGGACATACTGAAGCAATGAAAGCCAGACTCCTCAGGGATATCTGCATACTCATGTTTATCATGACATGATTAACATTACTGAAGTTATGGAAAGAGACCCAATCTTACCATTATATGAACAATTACAAAATGGTATTTATAAAGGGTTTATTAAATCATAAAGTTGAAAACTCAAGTCAGTTGCAAAAAAAAAAAAGAATGGACAAGGTGAACATATTAGAAGAGACAATACAGATAGATTCAGAAACATACAGTTTCTCTCATGTGAAATATCTCAAGTATGAACACAGTGTGGGCCACTGAGCAAGTTAGTGGAACTGTATGTGAAGAGGAAAGGGTTTGGCCTGTAGGCAAATGCAAAGCCCAGTGAACAATCTCCAATACATGAACAAAAAGCCTACAACAATAAAAAGATGATGCTTTGTAAAATTTCCTAAGGGGAAAAAGTGTCCTACCTACCTAAATCATGTACCTAACAAAGGCCAAGTAATGACACAAAATGTGTTCAGAGATCATTATGCTGGAATGGGCTGGCCATTTCGGGTTCCAGAGGTAGAGTTAGCCACTAGCCTGGTCCCATAGAAAATTCTCTTTCAAAACCCAAGGTGGAACTTTTCTACAAGGTGCTTAGAGACCAGGGTGGGCATCCATCTTGGCGCACACGGAGGTGTGTGCTCAGGCTTTCTTCCAAGATCTCTGACAGATTCCTGTCGGCACACACTGGAGTTCTCCAGAGCACCATGGGCTACTGAACTTGTGGGCTCTGTGCTCCAACTGCAAGCCGTGGAGCCCCTCACGAGGGGAGGATGCCGAGGGCCAAGAGCTCATACCTCTGGGAGTCAGGCTTTGCTAGGGGAGTTCCTCCCATGTGAGATTAGCTCATTATGTTTTTCTCCTGTCCTACCTGCCCCAGGGAGCTGTGAGCAGGCACCATCCGATGTCCAGCGTTCTGTCCCGCTGTATCCTCCATGCTCGGCAACAGTGAAGCCTCCCTTGGGAAGCCGAGCCTGCAGGTAGAGGTCGCACTTGTCCTGTGTGCTAACCTAGAAGCATGAATACGGCCACAGCAGAGAGCTGTGAAGCCAGAGACTGCTGAATTGTCTGCTGCTGTCCCTGTCACCAGGGCAGGTGGCTGTGTCTGATTCCAGCCAATGGAACGTCAGCCATTCCTGGTGCCAGACCTCCCTGCTTCCACGGAGGTCTCTGCATTCTCCCTGCCTGCACAGCTGTCCCTGCTGTGCATCCCGAGGTGCAGCACACCTGGGTACATGGTGCCCTCCTCAGCGAGAGCCTGTGCCATGGGTTGTGACCCAGCCTCGCATGGGCACATGTGCTGAGTCAGCAGAGTCTGCCCAGGACTGTGTTGGCGCACTGGTGGGTGCTCTCCTCAGTCAGAGACTCAGGGACATAGTAGAGTGAGGAGGGGGCGTGCAGCAAGGCCTGGGCAGGAAAGCACTCCTGATTGTTTTCCAGTTTTAGCCACTAGAGGGAAACCCAAACACATCTAGCTAGGACTAGTGACATGGGAAGAAAGAAAAAATGCACCTCAAAGTTCTCTTGACTTTCTGCTCTTTATCTGGCCAGTGTTCTCACAGGAAGACTACACATTGGTGCAAACTATTAAAGAAATAATATTAAAATCTGAAAGCAAAATAAAAACAGAAAAAAACCACAACAATGTTCTAAAGACACCACAGAGCCATGGCACGGCCATGGACGAGGCACAGGCACCATCAGTGGGCTCCTTGAGCTTGTGGATGGTGGGAGAGCACACAAAATGTTGATTCCACAAGACCCTACAACTCATGGGCAAAGCCTGGCTGGCCCCTTACGGCCTGCACCAGGCCCCGGCAGGAGGGTTTTATGCGTGAACCACAGCAGGAACAGCACATTTCTCTAGACCCTGAGAGTCCCCTCTACTTTCCAGTAAGTGTATTCTGGAACTTGCAAACTCTGCCAGGCAGCTGCTCAGGTTGCAAACAGCTGGGACCCTGTGCAGGGCTTTGTGCTGGTCTGTAAGCGACTGCCAACATCTGCGTGCAGGTTGCTGTTTTCACACTTCATCGCCGGGCACATGAGGATTATGTGACGGTGCCACGGATGAGGCAACAAGGACCGCATTCGAATGGAAGGCCACTCACATTGAACTCGCTCCCTCACCCCTCCCCTGTAGCTAACCCTAAACCCAGTTAGAGAAAACCAGGGCCATCAAATGGCATCAAATACTTAAAACACCTTGGAGAATATGGCTAAGGCTAGACCTCATGGCCCCATGATAGGCACATGGTCAACAGTATCTGAGCAATGTAAACCTTGCGGCAATTGTGTGACATTCTTGGAATATTCCAGAACAATGAGGAAATGTGCTTACTACAGAAACCTAGAAAGTGTATATTCTCAAAGTAAATTTCAGGGTTCAGCAACAACTCTGGGAGTCCTGACCCAGACTCAGGGCACGTCAGTCACTCAGTGCCTCCCACAGCTTTCTGGCCTGTGCCGCTCGGTCTCCGTGGTGGGGCTTAGCTTCTTCGATGCCGTGCGCTGCTGCACCTGGAGAACATAGGCACCACAGCACCTGGAAATGCACACCCTTT
>PVKA01050034.1:0-12930 GCA_004027165.1 Ctenomys sociabilis | reverse complement strand
GACAAAGGGGCTACACAAGCTCACTGGGAGAAAGATAGCCTCTTTAACAAATGGTGCTGGAAAACATGGCTTTCTACATGCCGAAAACTAAAACTTGACCCAGCTCTATCACCATGCACTAAGTTAAAGTCAAAATGGATTAAAGATCTAAACGTTAAAACAGAAACACTCAATCTCCTGGAAGAGAAAGTAGGAGGAATGTCTGGGAGTGGTTTTAATTGGGTTGATGTTATTTGAAGTTCTGTATATCTCGGTTACTGAATGTAAGATTGTTGCCCCATATTTGGGAAGTTTTCTGCCATTACTTCTGCCCATATCCTTTTTATATTATTTGCACTGACTTCTTCCTTGTCACTGATGCCTATTGATCTCACATCATCTTTGCATCATCTTGCACATGTTGAATTATTTTTTTCTACATCCTAGTTGTTTTTAAGAGATCTTTGCTTACTTTTTTACTAGCTGCAATGGTGTCTTTAAGGTCAGAAATTCTATTTTCTCTTTCACTCAAACGGTTTTGCCAGCTTGTGATTGAGGTTTTAATTTCCTGTATATCACTTTGGATCTGGTTCATACATTCTATTTCTTTCCTATATTGCTTATTCAGGGGATCCATCATTTTTATATTCTGCTCTATTTTTTATCAGTGTATTCTTTAGAAGCACTTAGTAGTTCTTTGATTATAGCTATCACTACATTTTTTACTTCAGAAATTATTTCTGATCTGATCTCTTCTAAACCTTTCTTCAGTTGTTTCTTTACTTCCAACACTTTCATTTCAGAGATTTCAGGTGTGTGATTTCCAATTTCCTCTATTCTAGTGTCTTCTGCATTTGTACTGGGTGGACTTGGGGCCTGAGACTGCTTCTTGTTCCTTCTCTTTGTCATTTTTTGTACCACTGATTTTGACCTTTGGTGTAAAGCTTAGATAGAGTTATCACCTTAGCCCCAGGTACAGATCTACGAAGTTCAAATCCTCCAGGTGGGTGTGGCTTGGGTCTGGCTGCTGTGTTCCACTTCTTCCTGCTGCTGCCTTGCAGGTGAACCCTTTGTGTCACACTGGCAAGATGTTCTATTCCTGAATCAGCTGGGTGGGTCTTGCTTCTAGCCTCTTTGCAGGGAGTTCTGCTGAAGGGTTCCAAGCTGGGCCTGTGCTCTGGGTCGCTTTAGGACCTGGTGGTCCCAGGCAGTCTCACTCTCAGGCAGGGCCTGCGCTGTGGTTCACTTTAGGACTCCGCAGCCCTGGGGCAGTCTCACTCACAAGCTGGGCCTGAGCTGTGGGTGGCATCAGAACCCGGTGGCCCCGGGCTGTCCCTGCTCTTCAAAATTAAATTAAAAAATAGGAATTCCACAATGATTGTTGTATTGCATAATGTTATCTTCAAATTAGTTGTTTAAGTTATCACATATAAATGTGCAAAATTGTTTCTTTTTTATTAATTTTGCTGAGAAACGAATAGCAATGAGACAGTTTTAAAACCAATTAGTAAGACAGTTTCAGTAATTAATAGATTGCATATTGTTGTCTTCATAGTGGTTATTCATAGTACAAGATGCAGACATGATATCCTGTCTACAGACACTATTAGCACAAATCTTTCTTTTCACTGAATTAAGAGAAAGTAGGTGTATATCTATCATAACTATTTTGTAGATACAGATACAAAATGGTCCTTCATTTATATCCCCTTTTTTGTTTAGTTTTGTCAGAGATGAGTATTCCATTGTCATTTAAATATTGTAGGTGTGTGAGTTCAGTAAAATCAAAATTGGTTTTAGAAAAACAAAACAGAAAAAAAGAACAAAAAGTTATAAGAAATTAAAATGAAACAATAAGAATAAGAAAACAATTTAGAACTAAATTTCAAAAGACCAGCATAAATCAACAGTACAATTATCCAAATTATCCTGCATATATACCTAAAAATATCTTTTTCTCTCCTTTCTTTTGTCCTTTAAGAAACTGGTAACATTAGATAAGATTAGAGAGGTGCCATTGATGTTTTTTAAGTTTCAGGTCCAGATGGTTTTCTAGGTGAGTTCTAAAAACTCTTGAAAGAACAGTCTTTTTCATACTATTTAGGCAATTGATAACTACAAGGAAAGATATAAAAGATTTTAAGCTAAATTCAGTCCAACCCAAATGCAAATTCTCAATAAAAGACTTCATATGAAAAACAGATAGCAAATTATACTAAATGGTGAACTGCTAAGGCGTTTAATAGGAAGTTCATGAGCAAGACAAGAATATCTGTGTCATCACTGTGCTTTTAATGTTTTGGTTAAGGTAAAAAAAATGAGAAAATGAAATAATTAGTGTAAGTATTGGTAAAGGGCACAAAGAGGCCCCAAATAAACCTAAGAGACTAGTTTTCTATAAATCAAAAAATTATCAATATGAAAGTACATAAAATCAAAAGGTTTTCTCCATATGCTTTTTAAAAGTGCAAATAGAAAAGTAACTGACTCATTGACAACAGAAATGAGACTACAAAATACCTGGGAATCAATTCACAAAACCCCCCAATAGAACGGAGAAACGCAGAGACCTATTAACATGGCGTTTTTGTTGGTAATGAGGATTGAACTCATCCTAGGCAAATGCTCTATCACCAAGATACATTTTCAGGCCTCTTAAAAATTTTCATTTCATGACAAGGTCCCCCGAAATTGCCCAGGTTGCCATAAACCTTTGGATTCTCCTATCTCAGCCTCCTGAGTAGTTGTGTGTACAAGTGTGCACTGCACCTGGCTACTACTATGATTCTTGATAACCAACCTCACAAAATAATTTTTCTCTCAAATGAATATGTAAGTGCTATAAAATAATAGTTTAAAACCAAACAGTGTATACTATAAGTGAATCAAAATATATTAAAGTTCCTAAGGAAAAATAAATATCTGACAAGACATCACACCTATATCTTTTACTCTGAATAACTACTATGAAGACAACAATTCACAATGTATTAATTATTATGACTCTTCTATTAACCTATTTGAAACCCTGTTTTATTTTTTTTTATTTATTTATTTATTTATTTATTTATTTTATTTTTCAGTACCAAACCTTGTGCATCTCAGGCAGTTGCTTATTCAACTGAGCTATCTCCCCGGCCCTATTTTTTTCTCTTTAAAATAAAAGAAAACAAATACCTAAGAACAGCAAAAATATGAAAAATATAGCATTTATTATCAGATAATAAAGTCTATCACAATGTCACTATACTCAAAGAACAAATGTATTGAGATGGGAATAGACAATAAAAGCATTGGAAGAGAACAGAGTCTAGAATACCACAAAGTATATATAGAAACTCTATTGCAAAAGTTGTATAGCTTTTCAATGGGTACTGGACTGTTTCTTTAAAAAATACTTGGTTGTTATGATTTATATTTAGATGACCCTCCCCCTCAAGAGGGGGTCATAACCTCATAAGAAGGCCATTAAGGAAGTAACTGGATCAGTTAGTCCACTGTTGGATTTGTGTTTAAACGTGATTTTGGGAGGTGAAACCAGGTGGGATCAGTTAGTCCACTGTTGGATTTGTATTTAAACGTGATTTTGGGAGGTGAAACCAGGTGGGAAAAGGTGGGTCAATACCAGAGGGGTCTGGAAATACAAATGGCCCTGTCCCTCCTTTGATCCTTTGCTGGTTTCTGCCTGCCATGCAATGAGCTGTTTTTCCTTTGCAATGTCCTTCTGTCATGTCACCTTGCCTTGGAGAAAGCTGACTATGGCCTGAAACCTCTATAGACTGTGGTCCAAAATAAAACTTTCCTTCTTTAGTTGTGGATGGTAGGTATTGCATCTTAGTGATGAAAAAGTTACTAAAATAATGGTCTTGGAACAATAGATGTCTATCTGAAAGAAAACAAAACTGCATATTATAAAATAAAATTCAAAACCACATATTTTAAAATGAATTCCAGGTGCATCAAAACTTAAAGTGCAAAAAAAGAAACACTGAGGATATATGAAAATAAAATTTAAGGATAAAGAAACCTCTTTATATAAGCCTAAAACACAGAACCATATGAAAATGTCAAATGACAAATGGGGGACACAACATCTGACTCTCCCTGAGCAATTTCACTCATTCTCATTAATTGTAACTTATATGTTGACCTCACAAGTATATATTAACTCTCTTTAAATTCATAGTGTCTAGGTCCAAGTAGAACCTAGAATAAGCTAATTCAAATTGCTGTAATTCTCAGAGCTCCAACCCCACTACCTCCCTTCTCAGCAAAATAATAGAAATTAATTTTAATCCCTTCTTTGAAAGACAAAATAGGATTCGTTCCAGAGAATTCCCTCAAATTTTCATGACAAACTAACCTTTCTTCTTTCTTTCCTATTATAAAGAAGTGAGATCTCTCTTCCTCCAGAAAGTATACTCCTCTGCCTATATTCTTCATCTCATCCTCTCCTACTGCCTAGGGGTCCAAACTTGGTCAACTTTCTCCCTGGCATTCCAACTCTCCTCCTCAGCTGATGCTTTTCTATTGGTACCTTTCCTTCCTTCCTTCCTTCCTTTCTTCCTTCCTTCCTTCCTTCCTTCCTTCCTTCCTTCCTTCCTTCCTTCCTTCTGTTCTTCCTTCCTTCCTTCCTTCTTTCCTTCCTTCCTCCTTTCTACTGAAAAATGAATTTGTCCTGATTACTTTTCAAACTACTGAAACAAAGTACCTGAAGGTGAAAGAGGAAATATTATTAAACTCACAGTTTATAGAGCTTTCAGTCCATAATTGGCTGGCTCCAAGGCAGGGTGGTACAGCAGACAGGCATTGCAGAAGAGAACCGGTTTGAGGTGGGCAAAAGGCAGCAAAGAAGCAGCAAATGATGACAGCAGCCTTGTTTCCATCCATTATATTCTATCCAGGTTACACACCCTTATGGGCAAAAAACTCGCACCCAAGGTGGTCCTTCCCATTATGCACACCCAGAACTTTACCAGGCAATGAGCTAATTTACTAAGTACACATCCTTGATCATAGCATCACACACTTAATCCCAGTATCACACTCTAGATCAAACTACCTTTGAAAGGCTCCACTTATGTCCACATGAGGCTTTGGAGCAGCATCTAGATCCAAGCCATAATAGAACTCAAGGATGTAAAGGTTAGGCAAAGGCTCTATGTACATTCCCAGGCTCTCACTACCATTTACAAATATATCATTATCCATTTATTTCTGGAAATATTGTCTTTCCTAAACTTCCACTATACCAATTTTAGTTTTCTGCTTGATCGCATCAGCCAAATGGTTTATACCTTAAATGCTAGTATGCTGAATTCTCACATGCTCAGTCTTAAGTAATCTCCATTCCTAAGGTCTCGGTTAATATCTATGTGACAGCGTCTGTCTTATCTATTTTCTAAATCTTTAAGGGCTTTGATGTAATACAAAAACTCACTCATTTTTTTTCCATTTATTTTTATTTTATTAAAATACAAATGTCAATCAGACAGTTTCAAGACACCTTAACCATACAGAGTCGATGAATTAATACATTGCAAACTGTTTTCATAACGTTTTGGTATTGTACAAGGTGCATACATGAAATTATATTTACAGGTTTTTTTATAGCTGAATTATATCAAAAATTCAATAATTATTTACCTAGTGGATGACCATAGCACTAAAAGCCGACATAATATCCTGTCCAAACTCACTCATTTTAAGTGGACAATTCAGTGACTTTTGGTAAATGTATAGAATTATTTAAATATTAACACAATCTAATTTTAGAACAATTCTATCACCTCAAAAAGAATGCTATTGACCTCACTATATTTATCTCCATGCTAAATCTCCTGAACTTTAAACCATATATCTAATTGCTGAGTGGGCATTATCATTTGCATAATCACAGCTTCTACCACTTGGTATTGCCAAACTCTGTATTTCCAAGGCTGAATTCGTCTCTTTTTCCACCACACCCTTTTGCATTGAATCTAATTCTTTTCTAGTATTCCCTAAATGAGTGAAGGGCACTAGTGGCTCCTCAGAAATACTGAAAATCATCCTTAACTCCTCTCTTTCATGGCCATATACAGTGAATGAGCATATCCCATATATTTTACTTCTTAGAATAATTTTAATGTATTTCTTTCTGTCCTAAATATTACTTCACTGGATCTGCCCTCCAAAACTTCTTTCTTAAGTAATCCATCAGTCTACTAAATACTGTAGAGTGTCTTCTCTGTGCCAAGTACTGAACTACAACATTCTGTAACTAGTCCCTCTGTTTTCAATGTTTCACTTTCCCAATGCATTTTTTAGTTCAGCAGCCAGGCAGCGTCATCTTTTTAAAAACAAAGTACCCCCATGCTTACAGTGGCCTCATGATAAAATTCAATCGGTTTCCTTCTGATCCTCTTAAGAGCCTTTGTGGTCTTCTCCATCCACACTTCTTTAGTTTTATCTCTCTTTTCTGTTCCCTTAGATAAATCATTAGATATCTGGAACCCATCTAAAAATATGGATAACAGTAGTACCCATTGTGGAGGGTACTTTGAAGATTAAATTAAATAGTACATATAAAACTCTTAGCATAATACCTGGCACACACTAAGTGTTAATAAGTATTAGCTATTCATAATGATGATATTAGTCTTCTGCCATCCCCCTCTCCTATGATACTAACTTCAATCATACCACTTTATACTAAATTATTTTTATGTCTTGTTGTTTCTTCAAACACTTAGTTCTACTGAATCACACAGCATAATACTTAACACACAACAGAGTTTAATGAATATACTTTCTGATAAAGGTTCACAAGGGAAAAGCAACAGAGATTTTACTGAATATTTTTAAAGGCCATAAAATATATGCCAAAACCCTGGAAGCAATATGTGCTTTCACCTCCTGTAGTAATGATGTGTCACTGAGATACTTTTTTTGAGATATTGTTATGTTTTATGTCTCAGTGTCCCCACAAAGCCTCAGGAGGCAGGCTTCTAGAGTTTTTGATTGACTCATGGTCCAATGCTGGGATTATAGGTGTGTGTGCTACACCCACCCTGGGGTGGGTAGCCTATATACAATGAAAGGGAGGAAAGCAGCTTACTCTCTGTTGTTCCTCCCCTTTTTCTCTTGCTGCTTTTGCTGTATTCCATCACCATAGAATCTTGTCCTCTTCCATGTGCCACCCGTGTTGTGGAGCCAGCTGAGTATGAACTGAAGTCTGTACAAACTGTTAGCTAAATAAACATTTCCTCTTTAACATTGGGTGTCAAGTATTTTGTTTCAGCAATGAGAGAGAAAGAATCAACACAGTTAATATGGGATTTGGCAGGGCTCACTGGGTGTCATTTTTTCAGGTGGTTTGCTGCCAATATTCTGTTTTTGACAAAAATGAAGTACGAAGGCATGAAGGTACTTTTGAAACTACTCTGGCTTTCAGACAATATCCAATTCACCTACTCATTTATAATATCAGATTTTTGCTTCTTAAATATAAATGTTTGCTCTAAGCTAACAAATAATATAAATTCTATTTCATTAGAAAGACAATACAATGGCCAGGGAGATGGCTCAAGGGAATAAGTGCTTCCTTGGCAAGTGTAAGGGCCTGAGTTCAATCTCCGGTTCTGCCAAAAAAGAAAGAAATAAAAACGCAATGGAATCCTGAAGTGGTTTGGATTTTTTGGCAGATGAACAGGTAACAATAAAAATAACAAAACAGAAGCCCCATAAGACTAGAAGATTCACGGGTCTTTGAATTATAAAACATCTACACACTTGGGGGGAGGTCACATTATATGCACTCCAAAGTTGAGTGCATAATGGGCATCTTGTGATTACTTCCCTATTCATTTTCACATACTGAACCTTCCATTCTCAACCTTTTCCTTCCTTGTGCTCCTACTTTGTGACTTCAACCTGCCCTTTGAGCTCAGTTTTCTAATGAGACCATCTTTGGGTATTTGGATACCTTCTGTTCTGTGCCAGTGCACAATTATTCATATGTAGATTGGAGTGGAGGAGCTAAGTGTGGAACTGTGTGATTCTATAAGACACGGACTCCCACTGGTACAATACAATCCTTGAGCTAAGTTTTTATTAATTTCGAAATCATTACAAAGCCAATGATTATTTTATGTCTTTGATGTTACTAAGCAGAAAGCAAAATGACTTAGGCAGTGGAGAAGTGGGTAAAGTCAGCTCTACACAGAAGAGACAATGTTTCAAGTCACAGGAAATAAAAGGTCCACATTTTCTATTTGTATCTCAGTTTTTATCCAAATATGGAGAAAAACAATGGAAAAGTAAAAAGAACCCTTCAGAGAAAAAGAAAACCTAGAGGGCAAAGCAGTCCTCACCAACCAGTTTGAACAATTTTATGAATTCATTCCCTGGATATATATCCTTCTTTCTACACATATCCTCTTTTCACACATACCTCTCCCCTAACACAAATGCAAGAGATGAGCATCCAGGAGTCCCAAAAAATAGACTTATATGCAATGCACCCAAAATATTATCATCATGAACAAAGGTAAGCCCAAATAATGTTCTATCAGCACACTGCACCATTCCCACATGGACACATACCCACATAACAGAAGACTAGTTACAGATACCTATCCTTGGCCCAGCCCTAGGCATAATAATCAGTCACTCATAAAACATTGCACAGAGTCATGGATTGATGAATCTTATTAGTTTTGCCCTTTACATTTAATACAGCACAATAGCTGAAGGTATGAACTTCAGAGTCAAATTCAACATAAACCTTCATTCTGTCACTTACTTTCTGTGTGACTTTGAACAAACTGATTACTAGCTCTGAGCCTCAGTTTCCTCATCTGCAGAATTAGAAATAGAACAATACATACCCTATCAGGCTATTGTAATACTGCACTTAAAGCTCTTAGGAGTAATTAGTTTCTAGAATTACATGAGATTTAGCAAACAGGGAGTCAAGATTTCATTTAGATGAGAGAAGTCATGAGAAAGACTGAAGTGTGGGATTTGTTTTCTGTCCTGAGATAGTATATAACTAACTTTCTGGATGCACACATACTTTTTAATAATCATTCCATCAAAGAACATGGATCTAGGATTAATAACAATAATGCATGCACTCTTTTCTTTGCAAATATTTGTATTTGTAGTTACTGAAGTATGATATTTATTTATTGTCTATTTTCAACATGGTAATATAGTATTAAGTACGTTTCATGGAGTACTTCTTCACTACCAAACTCTTTGTAATTATTTTTTAAAAATCTCTGTCCCATTGAGACCACTTTACCCTGCAACATAGTAGGAGAAGGCTCTAGACCGCCTTGGGAAGGAAGTGAAAGGCCCACAATTAACTGACTGTATAACTGGAAAAGGGGCTGATACCTGGAGCTCTCTACACCATTTTCACCACTCACATAATCTATAAGTAAACTAATCAAGTAAGTACATAGTCATGGGCATTAATGCTTACTTCAGGCAACTATATCAGTTCTTCCCTACCACAAAAATGAATGTGAAGGCATGGAGACCTGAACTGGAGTACAAAGCTAGGCAAATGATAAGAAGGCAAGAAGCTTACAATGGATTCAGAGACACCAAGCCCCTAACCAACCATTCATTTTTCCAGAGTTAGGGTTATTTAATGGAGAAAAACAGCATTTTAGATCTGTCTCCTTACTATCAGAACACAAATAAATCAGTAACCAATAAACAAATAGCTTCTCTTGCTACAAAATGAAGTGGAAAGAACATGGACTTGGAGCTAGGGAAATATAGGTATGAGTTCCAGCTTATTTTGATATGCATGACCTTGAGTAAAGCATCCAATTTCTTTGAACCTGAGCTCTTCACTCGTGGAATAGGAAGAACATTAAAGGTATCACAGGGTTGTCACTAAATGAGACTGAAAGAAAAAATGTCTCTAGCACAGTGCCCAAAATAAATTATTTAAATATGACACTCTCCTCTTCCCAATCACTATTTACCAAACCACATATCTGGACTCTGCTCTGCAGATAAAGTAAGGATTTCTCAACAGCTATGTGCATGTCCATTGTGGTAATGTTGGATTTAGTTTCAGATTTGAAGTTCTTTTTAGTTTTGGACTAAAAATGTTTAAAAGTATGACAGGCTTTCTAGCTCTTCAGTTGAGTTATTAGATTCCATAAACTTTTTAAGAGCACAGCAAAAAATGAAAAATGGGCATATCATGAAAACAGTAAAGACGAGGCCAAAGTCAACCAAATGGTTATATAATGTAACCTGTAACGTGAAACCTGAGAAATGACAATTGGAGGATAAAGGTAGCAGATGGAAAATGGACCAATAAAATGAGCTTTACTGACTTCCAGGGAGATGGTATAGTGGTAAGTTGCAGAGAAACAACCTCTCTGAGGTTTGGAGTCTAGATAGTGGAATACAGTAACATAAGGAACAGAAGAAGGAGAAAAGTGTGTTCCAAGCACACAGCAAGGATCTGAAGCAAGAATTGGAGCTCATGGGAAGAATGAAGAGAGGGATCTCAGTGCAGCAGAGAGAGGTGGCAAGTGATACTTTCTCTGAAACCTGCCTTGCACTACAGGAGAGCCACAGTGACTGCTGGCAACTCTAGAAACCCCCAGGGAAAAACACACTAGTGGAACTGAGCAGTGAGTGAAGCACCCAACAGTGGCTGGTGAGTTATTCCAGCTCAGACATCCCCTAGGAGAAGGCAATTGACTAACCAAAATTTTGAAAAAGGGCCAGGTGAACTCAGAAATCAGTGCAGCTGCAGGTTGGCTCCATCTAGTAGCTCCCCATATCAGGGTGAGGCACAGCCCTGGGAGATACTCAAAATCAGACATCCAAGCTGAGTTCAAGACAGCAGGAGGCCCTCAGAATGTTGTAGGCTGAACTCAGGTCCTAGCCTCATAGCCAGAAATCAGAAACAGTTTGCACTTCAGTGTAACTAAAGCTAAATAGAGCTGGGATTATTGGCCAAATCATCATAATTCTATTTCTGGCTGGCTGGGATTAATTAATTCAGATCAGAGCTCTGTCTCTCTCTTTGTCTACCAGTGACAACAGAGACATGCCCTGAAGTTAACATTTTTTCTTTCTTGTCTTTTCTTCCTTTCTTAGTTTTTATCTTTCTCTTTGTCTTAAATGTTTGTTCTTGCTTTACCGGTGTGAACATTATTTCTAAGGAGTTTTTGTTGCTATTATTTAGTTCTGTTCTTATTTCTTTTTCTTCCTTCATTCCTCTCCTATCTTCTTTAGCCTCCCAAAACCTGTATAATGTTCATTTTTCCTTTAGCCTTTCTTTTAATATTTTTATCCTTTCATTTTTCTATTTTTTCCTCTAAATCAGTTTAAATTTTCTCCAATGAGGGTAAAAATCACCATATTGAAGGGTATTTACTGTTTACAATTTTCTAGCTGTAGATTTTGTTATGTTACAAATCTTTTTCATATAGTTAAGGTGGAAAATTAATAGTTACCATAGTCTGTCACTTTCTAGGCTATATCTGATGCTATTACTAACGATTATACTAATTCAGCCAAAATAACATAATGGTTGTAATCAGTTGCACTTCCTTGTATGACAAAACTGAGACTGCCTCAAGGTCACAATACTATATTCCAGTGCCATAAAACCAGGAGCAAAGCCAAATAGAGAACAATTTCTCATCCCAGTAAACTGAAGAAATAAGATCTTACAAGAGACTCAAATCCTAAAAGCCACCTACACCTGGAAGACATCACTGAAATGCAGTCATTTCCTAAAGGTTCTTGATACTACCAATAAAACTACCTACCAAAAAATTGTATAAGCATCAACATAGAAATAAACTAAAAATATAACATGGGGAGACAGAGAAGTAAGATATAACCCCAGATTTCCATCTTTCCAAAGGCAAACACAGGGGGTAATGCAGTGAAACAATTCACAAACCTTCCACCTGGCCTCTACAAAGTGGAAACAGTGGAAGAAACAATGCAGATGAATGAGACTCTAGAAAAAATAAAGTCAGAAATATTTCCCAGATAACTAAAGAGATGATGGCCATAATGAAGGGTACTGTTAGTGAAACTAGAGTAGATGCAGTTAAACAAATATAGCTTAAGAAATTGAGGAAACCATGAATCCCTAACATAGGAGAGACATAGAATCCATGAAACATTCAGGAGATTAAACAAATTTTATTAAAAATTTTATTGAAAGTATATGAGGCAAAATGAACCTATGTGCAGACAGAATATCAGATCTAGAAGACTGTGGTTAGTGATGAAGAGAAGAAATATTTCTTAAAAATTGCAAGGGACCATAGAAAGTAAGATATAACCAGGAGCTGTGGGATGATAAAAAGAAGAATAACGTAAGATTGATTGGATACAGGGCTCAGGTATGCATGTCAATAATCCCAGCACTCAGGAAGCTGAGGCAAGAGTATCACTGTGAGTTCAAGGCTATCTAAGCTACAAGGTGATTTCAAGGCCAGCCTGAAGTATATAATGAAGCCTTGTCTCAAAAATACAAAAAAAATTGATTAGAGTCAAGAAAAAAGCAAGAGATAGCACAAATGACATAAAAACTTGTTCACATAAATAATGGCAGAAAACTCCCAAGCATGGAAAAATAACCTGATGTATAGATAAGTGAGGCATGAAAAAGGATGTGAGACATAAAGAACTCCAATCATACATCAAGGCATATAACAGTTAAGATTTCAGAAACTCAACATGAGAATAGAACATTAAAAGTTGTTAGACACTCCATTGACATTCAACTACCTTAGGTTCTTGAACTCGACACCACAATCCAACACAGTCCCGCATTCTGCAACCATAGGGAGTTATTCAAAGAAATTGTCGACCATATCCATTTACAGCTCAGCTTAATATTATGGGCTCACGATGTATACTTCATTTTTATACATTTATGCTTTTCTGCTGGATGGTTAAGACCTA
>PVKA01050033.1:0-12938 GCA_004027165.1 Ctenomys sociabilis | reverse complement strand
TAGAGGTAGTTATTAATTCTTTTTCTGCTGTGTTTCTTCCAAGTTGGATTTCCTCTGTATATTTCTGGACTTGTTTCGGTATTTCAGATCCTATGACTTCAAAAAGTTCTTTTTTGATTTCAGAACTTATTTCTGCTTTGAGTTCCTCATGATCTTTCTGCTGTTGTTTCTTTGCTTCAGATGCTGTTAATTCATATATCAGTTGGAATAGTGCTCTCTGCACTTGTTCTGGGTGAGCATATATCAGTTGGAATAGTGCTCTCTGCACTTGTTCTGGGTGAGCATCGTTTTTTCACCCAATGTTTCTGGAATTCATTCTTTGTTTCAGATGCTATGTATTCAAATATTTCTTTTTTAATTTGGGGAATTACTTCTCGTTTTATTTCCTCTATAGCTTTCTGCTGTTGTTCCTTTGCTGCTGTATCTGTTAATTCATTCATTGCAGCTGAGCTAGTGTCCTCTGCCCTTCCTGATGGACTTGAGGTCTGGGATTGCATTTTTCCCCTCCTCTTTGTCATTTTGTATAGCACTGATCTTTGACCTTTGGTGTAGAGCTTTGGTGCAGCTATAACCTTAGCTTGTTATGAGATTCGGGTGCCAGTCTATTAAGTTTGAGATTTTCCAGGTATGCCTATCCTTGGTCTAGTTGTTGTGTTCAATTCCTTTTTTGCTGCAGCTCCTTTGGTTCTCCTCTGTTGGTTCCCGGGGTCAGCCCTCCTGTGTCAGGCAGGTCGTTCCCCAGGTGGGTGGGCCTGGGCTTTGGTGGGTCTTCTGGGCTCACAAAAGGATAGTGGATAATCTTATTCACTGAGTAGGCTGTACTGAGCCGGCCAGCTTGTGGTGGGTCTGGGCCTACAGGCCGTAGCCCGAGAAGGCTGGGAAGGTCCCTCTGGTGTAGTGGGCCTGGAGCCCTCACTCACAGGCCAGGCTGTGCTGGGTTTCGGTCCGTAGCGTGGGACTGTGGATTGCTGAGAAATGTCCCTCCAGCGTGGCAGGCTTGGAGTTCTCACTCCAGGCCGACCTGCACTGGGTCTGGGGCTGTGGGGTGGGACCAGTAATCACCTGGAAATGTTTCTCTGGCACAGTGTGCCTGGAGCTGTCACTGGGCCACGGGGGGTGGCGGGCAGGTAATCCCTGGGAAATGTATCTCAGGCACGACGGGCCTGAGGTTCTACACTCACTGACCTTTGATGCCTAGAGAATCGGGGAAATTCCCACTCAAACAATGGGCTTTAGGTCAGGGGATCCAGGGAGGTGTTGTTGAGTGGGTCCTGAGGTTTCAAGCCAGTCACTGGCTTGGAGGGGTTGGGGACAGGGATCCGCGTAGTGCGCGTGGGAAGAAGCCAAAGGCTCTCCCTCATCCTCATCACACTCTCACTGATCTGGGAAGCCTGGAGAGTCCTGTAAATTCGCTCTCCCTGGGAGAGCTTGGCGTGGGATCCAGGAGGCCGCTGGAGTCAACCACTATCTCAGGCCGGTCTCTGGCTGTGCGGGGGTGGGTGGAAAGGAGGAAGATGGCGGAGTTGGCCACGCTATCTCTGGCCTCTATCCAACCTTTCTAAAAATGAAAACAGTAATTCAAATATATTATATATAAAAATATGTTATATATAAATATATGTTACATAACTATGTAATATAGTGTTTATGTAATGTATATTTATATATTAATAATATATCATATATTATGTTATATGTATGTGTGTGTGTGTGTGTGTGTGTGTGTGTGTGTATAGCCTTTTGAAGCATATGGCAACATTTCCCTCCAGAAGATTGTATGAGTTCTATAACCACCCCTTTTCACCACCAAACTTCTGGCAATAATACCTATAAGCACAGCATTCCCAGCCCCTACTATTATTTCCTCCTAGTGGCTATTAATGCTCGTAGTCCTTTATTTATTTGTTGGCCTTGCTTCTTATGTCTTTGAAATTACTGGTCCTTCCTTCCTTGGATTCTAAGATGCCTTAAATTTCTTTTTTTATTTAGGTACCTGGGATCAAACTCAAGACCTTGCACATGCCAGTCAAGTGCTAATGCCTCTGAAATATCTTCCCAGCCCCTAAATTTCTGATCATTCTTTCAGCTGTCTATTCCCTCTTTCTCTTCTTACCCATTCCTCTTCCTTCCATATCTTCATTGTAGAATTTTCCAAGAACAGGCTCACCTCTTGCCCCCATGTTGTCCTGAAAGCTGTTTCTCCATTTACTCTGGCGTATTTTTACTGTACCTACTGGGTCAGCCTCATTACCAGTGTACTTCTCAGAGGCTCATCTTCCTCAATGCTGCTCTTCATGCCCCTGCCAGATTGTCTCCTTTCTAAAAATTTCTAATCAAATTAACTTAAATTCCTGGTCATACATCTTTGATAAATTTACATTGCTTATAGAATAAAATGAAGAATCTTTTAATAGATATTTAATACTCTTAAAATGGGACCCAATTTGCTTTTCTAGCCTTGTTGTCTTTTCCTATTCTGTTCGCTAAATTCTGAGCTCTAACCAAACTGAACTACAGTGTGCCCTGATGTCCAATTTTTTTGTGGCCCTTTTTCTTACTTTCTGATGATTAAAATACAATGTCTGCTTAAGAGAACAGGCTTATTCTGGCTCATGCTTTTAGTCCATCATTGACTGGCTGAACAGTGGGAAGGGCTTAGTGGAAGGTCTGGCTATTCAAGTCATGGTGATCACAGTGGTCATAATGTGGCATGAGAAGCAAGAAACTGGCCAGACAGTGTTTCCCTTCTAGGTCACGCCCTGAATTGTCCACCTTTTTCTACCAGACCCCACCACTTGGCCAACATTTAGCTATAGTGATCCTGTGATCTGATCACCTTCCCAAAGTCCTGCCTCTGAGCACACAGGAGTTTTAGGGATCATTCTTGAGTTAAACCCCAAACACCCTGCATATTCTTCATGAATTTTGATTATATGATATGTTGTTAACATTTGTCTTAATATTTCTTGCCCGTGTTATCAAATTGTGCCCATTATACCTAATGGCGTAAGTATAAAGCAATTTTATGGAAAAAATTTGTCCCATCTGCCAGAAAAAAACAATCTTCCTTCTATAAACTCTTTATAGTGCTTATTTATTTCTACCTGTATTTCACATTATATAGTATTGTCCACATGGTAATTTCTTAAAGTATTTTATTTTGCTATTTATTTTTCCACATCATTGCATATATTGTGCTTTTTAAAAAGCCTCACTATGTTGCACCTTCCCACAAGACTAGCTCTTCCCACAAGAGCTAGTAGTGAATGAATGACTAAATGAATTAATTTATTATTATCCCAATAGACAATAAAGACACAAGGTAGTTCAAGGACCTATGAAGTAAATCAAATAATATCAGGTTCAGGTTTTCAATTCAGGCCTATTATGAACTGAACACTTGAATATTATCATTGTTTACTCACTTAGAAGAGATATGTTTTAGGTACAATATAAATACCTCCTAAAATGGGTTTAATAATAAAAGGGTTTAATAATAATACAAGACAACCAGACGTGAGTCTTTTAATTAAACTTCTCCAAGGTGTTTCTGACTGACCCATTTTACTGAATAGGTGGCATGTGATGTGGCTTTTATCCACCCGATGCTACTTACTCAGTTGAAAAGCAGTGTTCACCCTGTTGTAATTCATTACACAGACTAGAAAGTAAGTGTTGACCTGTCATCCTTTTGGAATCCTACAGTCCTGTTTACTTACAATGTCCCACATAACTGAAGGACAAAGAAGTACTACTTGTACTTAATATTTTCTAGAGAACAAACTATATCAGTTAATGACAAAGGATTTGTTCAAAAGCAGTACATGTATCCCCAGCATGATGTATTAGTATGTTCGTTCTTTTCTCCCTGAACATCTGCTTTAGTTTTTCTTTAAAATGTAGAGAAAAAATAATTTGCACTGCAAATCATTGGCTGTAACTTGCTTTTCTGGCCCTGTTTCCTTATTTTCCTAACTATTCCACTGTGTAATCTTGGGTAATTTATTTTAACCCTATAGGATTCTAATTCCTCATTAATTAAAAAAGGGGTTTACTGTGGTTTAGATCTAGTTTGAAGGTATCCCCCAAAGGTCCAGATGCTGGAAGTTTGGTCTTCAGTGTAGTGGTTTTGAGGTGATGAATCTTTTAAGAAAGGCAGATAATTGAAATAATTAGGCCATGGGTCACTGCTTTTGTAAGAGATAAAGACAAGAGCCTTAGTTATTTTCTCATTGCTGAGGCAAAATACATGATATGAACGTTAAAAGGGGAAAGGTTAATTTAGGTCCCAGTTTGTAGAGGTTTCAGTCCAAAATCAGGCAGCTCCAAGACAGGGTGGCACATGGCAGAGGGTCAACAGTTCATGTTGGATGACAGGAACAACAACAAGTGACAAAAGGGGACGAGCCTCTGTTCCTTTTATTGCATGCAGGCTACTCATCTTAATGCAGACGTAAAATGAACAGCCTTACCCCCAGCACTAAACAATAAATTAATCACACACTCTAGATTCAGCCATCTCTGAAAAGCCCAACCCGCATAATTATAGAAGGCTTTGGGTGGGGGAAGGGAGATGGAGACAGGAACACCCAGATACAAACCATAGCAACAAGTACTCTGGGACAGAATACTTATTTTCCCATAAGAACTGGTTTCCTAAAGGGAGCAAATATGGTCTCTCTCTAGTCTGTCACTTACTGTCCTGCCCTGTGACGTCTTCTACGTGCGCTCCCACCATGATTCTACCATCCAGCACAAGGCCTTCGCCAGCTCCAAACTTGCACCGACACTGTGCCTTCAAACCTTGTATTAGCCAGCATTTTATCATTGAGATAAAAGTATCTGAGGAAGTCAAATTCAGTGAGGGGTGATTTGGTCAGGCTTAGAGCTTCAGAAAACTCACTCTGTGTAGGCTCAACTCCATCCCACCAAAACAGAAGGAAGAAAGCTGCTCACTGCAGGGCAGCCGAGAAGCTGAGAGTAGAAAAAGAGCCACAGAAGAAAGTGTTAAGGACTCGATGCAGTTCCCAAGGTCCTGCCCCTGTGGCCATTCCTCACAAGCAGGCCCTACCTCTTACGTTTGAAAGAAGAACCTCATAAATCTATTAATTAATGATCCTAGCCAGGATATTGTATTTGCTTTAATCTAAGAAAGCTGGAACTTCTAGCCATTTTTTAAAGAGAAAACAACATGCCCACAGAGGTCTGTCATTTCCCAGGAATGTCATTGAGTTATGATCTCATCACTGGAATAAACCACCAATGAAGTCAAAGCCTTCTTGATTCACTTACCTTCCCAAAACTCTGTCTCTGAACACCTGACAATGCGGGTATACATTTTACATCCATGCTATAATGAACTCCTAGAACTACAAGTTAATAAAACTATTTCTATTAATAAAACTGAACCAAGTGAAAGCAGCTGTATATCTATGCCTGTGTTTCTTATCAGAGAAACATAAAGTGGACTTATACAGGCCTCAACTCAGTTATCTAAGACCTCTTCTTTCTCTGAGTTTCCAAATTCTGTGTCACTCTCTGTAGAGAATGAGGGAGCAACATCTCACATAGATGTGATAAATTTGCTACTGAAAAGCCTATATTATGCTGTGTGGATGCCACTAGAATTTTTTATGCTCAAGACCTCTTTGAGCATGTTGTTTTCTCTTTAAAAATGGCTAGAAGTTCCATCTTTCTTGCAATAAAGCACATACAATATCCTGGATAGGATCATTAATTAATACATTAATGAGGCTCTTCTTTCAGTAATGGTCAAAGGTTTTACCTGAGTTTGATTGTATAATCTTTCTTTTTAAAGGTCTATTTACAGTTGTGCAATTTCAGAGACTTTTATCATAGTCCTAAGTGTATCCTTTCCTCTGCGGTAGTGATCAGACCAGGAAAGTGTTTTTCCAGGTGTGTGTTCTCCAGAGTACTTCAGTTTATTTTCTTTATACTTCTAATAATCCTAACTAGGCTGTCAGGGTTTCTAGAGTACATACTTAGTAGCTCAAAAAATTTAGTGCTTAAATTATGAAATTGGCATATGAGAGCTTAACAAGATCATTGAATAAATTAGGTCAACTCCTTTATTTCATAGTTAGTGAAACTGAGCGCCATGGATATTGAATAGCATAAGGTCACTGTGTGAGACTGAGTGTCTTTAAAAGCAGAGCTTCATGGAAGCCTTTAATAATGATGCCTTTTCCTTTCTCCTTTCCCTCATCTCAATTGTTTATTCCTGTTTCTCAGTCACTTTCCTTTTACTACATCTATTGTTCCTTTCAAACTTTATTTATTCTGTTATTTACAGATCAGTCATATGGTAGTTCACTCTGTGCCAAAAATCAAGAAATTTATATTCATTTTTTTTAATTTTCATTTTTTTATTTAGCATTGACTAAATTAATGGATTTTTTATATGTATACCCAAGATAGTTATGACAGATACACAGCCACTATCTCCCAGTTCATTGAGAAGAAAGGTTTGTACTAATACCATTCAGACAAAACATCATAACTATATCTGCTCCCATGAATCACCACTACAAAGACAACAATATACAATGCATCAATCATTGCAACTCTCTACCAACCTGTTTTGAAACTGTTTCATTCTTATTTTATCTTTTTTCTCATGGAAATGAATAAACAATAAATTAAAAATTCCAAAAAACGCAAATTGATAGAGTTTTAAATTTTAATTTTTTATTTTATTTTATTGAGAAATAGCAATAAGACAGTTTCAATTACTGATCAAAAGGACAGTTTCAATAATCAATACATTACACATTGCTATCTTTCAGAGGTTAACCACAGTGAAAGAAACAGAGAGAATATCCTGTCGAAACTCTACTAGTACCAATCTTTCTTCTCACTGAACCAAGTGAAAGCAGCTGTATATCTATGCCAACCATTCTGTATAGATAAATACAAAATGGACCTTCCTTTGTATTACCCTTTCTTGATTAGTCTTGTCAGAGATGAGTATTCTATTGGCATCTAAATTCTATGGGTTGGTGAATTCAGCAAAACAATAAAACACAGTCCAGCAGTCCATATATGTAGTGGGTTATCCACAAAAGTTGTTGACTTGAGCCTTTCACAGCTCAGTATATTAATATGGCTTAACTTTATATAAATCATTTTATACTTTTCTGCTGAATGGTTAAGACCAAAGTAAAGCAAGACCTATATAACAAGAAATGTAACTTTTATATTACATAAGGTCAGTCAAGTACCCTTAGGATTTATCCTGTAACCCTGTACCATAATTTGTAGATCGTTTGTCAATGTCAGACATATGGGTGAGTCATGGCCATTGCATGAACAATTTGCACTCTGTGAAAGCCTGAGAGAATGATTTCTCTCCTTGTGACACTCCTTAGGCACATTCTACATCATTGATCACTTTCCTCTGTGGGCCAATAAACTTCTTGATCAGAAAATTTGGGACACAACTTAGTTACATGACGTTACAGTACATATTCTCCAATGCCTGGGCCTTCATTCATGTTGAAAAGCTAGTATGAAAATACTGGCTGACCTTGGAAACCTTCCTTTTCTCTAATTTTGGATTTGCAAACTTGGGTTGTTAACCCTCCAGAAGAGTAGCCTATTATTACCCTGCAATATACGCAGATAAGTTTAGCCTAACTTTTGTCTAACTATCAATAATCTTAGGCATAACATAGAAAATGTATTTTTGATCAAGTATTGATATGTTAAAATTTAAGTCCTTAGAGAATATGAAGAAAAAAAAATATTTAAAAAAATAGGGGGACCAGGGAAAAGGCTCAGTGGAATAGACGCTTCCCTGGCAAGCACAAGGGCCTGAGTTCAATCCCCAGTTATGCCAAATAAATAAATAAATAAATAAATAAATAAATAGGAATAAACACTTATTTATACAAAGAAATTTAGAAATCTAACCATATATGCCACTGTAGCAGGACAGTTCTGTGAATTTTTTTGTCTTTGTTTCAATTATTACCAGATATTTTAATTTTTTTCTTGAGAGCCAGTATGATAATAATTGGTATACCATGATAAGAAGTATTTATTTAGAAGACCATAATGACAGGCATTCCAAATATGACCTTCTTATTACACATAGCTATCTTCAGCACAGTCACTCAGTTCACAGCTATGAGCATACATAGTCAGGGTGAGAATCCTACCAATTAACTGCTAGTTTCAAAACCCTTCTGATGTTTTTCATGATCATTGCCTTACCCATCTTGTGTGTATAAAACTATGACTTTGACCCCATGTGCCATGTTTTACACCTTTTCTCCTTGCCCACTCCTCGTTGTTCATTCCTCAAGTTCTAGCTTTCCTTTTAATTGTGTTATAAATTTCTATTTGTATTTCTTCTTTTGAGTTCTTATACAAGGGAGACTATATGATATTTACACATGTGGGTCTGGTTTATAGCACTTATAAGTATATCTTCAAGTGGCATCCACTTAAATATGAAGGCTTCAAGTTTATCATTCTTTACAGCTGAGTAATACTCCATTGTATAAGAATACCACATAATTTTTAACCTTTCTTCATCTGACAGGCATCTTTGTTGTTTCCAAGATTTGGCTATCACAAATTGTGCTGCTATAAACATAGCTACACATATATCAATATGATATGATGCTTTCAGTTCACCTGGGAAAACTCCAAGTAGGGGGCTAGCTGGCTTGAATGGGATTTCCAGTCCTAGTTTTTTAAGGAGTCTCCACACTAATTTCCATAATGGTTACAGCAGTCTACATTCCCACCAGCAGAAGAGAAAGGTTCTGATTTCCCCATAACCTCTCCAACATTTATTGTTGGTTGATTTTTTTTATAATAGCCATTCTGTCTGGGATGAGATAATATTTCTCTATTGTGGAGCATTTTTTCATGTATTTATTTGCTTCTTTAATTTTGTCCTCTGAGAAATGTGTGTTCATCTCAGATGCCCATTTCTGGATTGGGTCTTTACATTTAGGGGCCCTAATGGTTTTTACATTTTTATAAATTTTAGAGAGCAGACCTTTGTCTGAGTGACAATTAGTTAAGATTTTTTCCAAATTTGTGGGTTGTCTTTTCAGTTTCTTGGTAATTTCTTTTGACGTGCAAAAACTTCTCAATAAGAGGTGGTCTCAGTCATTAATTCTTTCAACTGGGAGTATTAACCGTGCTATTTGACTTTTGTGTATGAACTCTTTGCCTAACCCTATGTCTTCAAGAGGTCCTCCTACTTTCTCTTCCAGGAGATTTAGTATTTCTGTGTTAATGTTTAGATCTTTAATCCATTTGACTTTAGCTTAGTGCATACTGATAGACCTGGGTGAAGTTTTAGCTCTTGGCACGTAGAGAGTCAGTTTTTGCAGCAATATTTGTTAAAGAGGCTATCTTTCTTCTAGTAAGTATATTAGGCCCTTAGTCAAAGATCAGGTAGCTGAGTGTGCTCGCAAAGGCCTCTGCATCTTCTGATCTATTCCACTGATCCTGAGGTCCATTTTGTGGCCAATACCACACTGATTTTATCACAGTACCTTTGTACTATAATTTTAAGTCAGGATTTGTAATGCCTCCTGCCTTGTCTTTGTTGACCAGATTGCTTTAGCTACTTTAGGCCTTTTCTGATTCCAAGTAACTTTTAGGAGTGATTACACTAGGTCTGAGTGGTATGTTGGCAGTTGGGTAGGGACTGGATTAAATCTGTATTCCAGTTGGGGAAGTATGCACATCTTTAACACGTTGGACCTCCATATCCAGGAGCAAGGAATTTCTTTTAATTTTCTGGACTCCTCTACGATCTCTTTTTTCTGAATGCTATAATTTTCTGCAAAATGATCTTTGACTTCTTCAGTTAGATGAATTCCAAAGTACTTCATTTTCCACAGTACTGTTGTGAAAGAGATGGTCTTACTAATTTAGCGCTCAGTGTGTTTGTTATTGGTGTAGAGAAATGGTATTGTTTTCTGGATACTGACTTTGTATCCTGCTATGCTACTGAATTTGTGTATGAATTCTAGTAGCTTCTTCATATACTCTCTGGGTATTGAAAGTAAATTATTCTGTCAACTGCAAATAACGATAATTTAACTTCTTATTTACCTATTCTTATTCCTATTATTTCTTTCTCTTATCTCCTAGATCTAGCTAATGTTTAGAAAAATATATCTAATAGGAAGGATAATGGAGGGTATCCTTGATAGTATGACATCTATAAGGAAAAAATTTCAGAATTGCCCCACTTAGAATTACGCTAGCCATTGTGTTGTCATAGATGGCTCTTATCAAATTTAAGTATAGGTCATCTATTCAAATTTTTTGTAGGACTTTGAACAAAAATCAGTGTTCGACTTTGATAAAAGCATTTTTTGCATCAACTGGGATGATAATGTGGTTTTCAGATTTAGCTCTATTGATATACTGTTACATTGATGAACTTTCAAATATTGAACCATCCTTGCATCACTGGGAAAAACCCCTCGTGGTCATGGTGTATTATCCTCTTGATGATTTGCTGTATTCTATCTGCTAGGGATTTATTGAGGATTTTTGCATGTATGTTCATGAGGGAGTTTGGCCTACAGTTCTCTTTTTTTGTTGTGTCTTCCCCTGGTTTCGGTATCAGTGTAATACTTGCCTCAAGGAATGAAATTGGGAGAACTGTTTCCTTTTCAATTTCGTTGAAGTGTTTGAGGAGTGTAGGGATTATATCTTCTCTAAGATTCTTGTATAACTCAGCTGTGAATCCATCCAGACCTGGACTTTTCTTCGTCATCAGGATTTTTATTACATGCCGTATTTCATAGGCCACTATTGGGTTAATGAGAGTTGTTATATATCCTTGATACATTATTAGTTATTTGTACATTTCTATGAATTTGGTCTTTGCGTCTTCTCTTTTGTGAGACTAAAGATTCTCAAAGTAGCTATCCATAATGTTCTGAACTTCCCGTGGGTCTGTGGAGATTCTGCCCATTCCATTCCTTATTGCTTGCATTTGAACTTGTGCTTTCCACCTTTTGAAGAAGGTAGCTGGGCGCTTATCAATTTTATGCAGTATTTCAAAGAACCAGGTTTTTGCTTTCTTAATTCCTTGAACTGTTTCCCTCATCTCAATTGAATTAATTTCTGCTCTAATCTTTCTGATTTCATCCCGTCTTTAGGCTCTGGGTTTCTTTTCTCTTCCATTTCTAGATGTTGGAGGTGCAGCATTAGGGTATTTCTTTGTTCCTGTTCTATTTTCCTGATGTGTAAGTTCTCAGAGTTCTCAGCTATGAATTACCCTCTGACAAATGCTTGCATCGCATCTCATAAATTTTGATAAGTTCGGGTTCAGAATTCATTGAACTGTAAATATTGTTGAATTTCTTGTCTAATTCCTTCTGTGACCCATTCATTGCCTTGTAGGGTGTTGTTTAATTTGCACGTATTTAGGTCTTTTTTTTTTTCTAGTTTCTGTTCTCATTCATTTCCAGTTGCATTGCACTGTGGTCAGATAATACGTGTGGGAAGTTTTCTGTTTTCTTGCATATACTTAAGCATGACCTATGGACTAGTAAGTGGTCTATTTTAGAAAAGGACCCGTGTGCAGCTGAAATAAATGTGTACTCAGCTGTGGTTGAGTGGAACACTCTGTATATGGCCACCAAGTCCTTTTATTCTAAGCTCTGGCTCAGTTCTGCTACTTCTTTGTTAATTTTTTTTTTTTTCTGGTTGGCCCACCTTTCTAGGATAAGGGGATGTTAAGGTCTCCTGTTAAGATTGTGGCATTGCATATTAGGTTTTTCATTGAAGAGTTTGAGGAGTATAGGGATTGCATCTTCTGCAAATTTAAAAAATAAATGTACAAATTACCAATAATAATGAATCAAGAAGATATAAAATCTCTCAATAAACCATGAAGATTTGTCTTCTATAGTTGGGTGCTCCCGTGTTTGGTGCATGCATATTTACAAGTGTTACGTCTTCCTCTTGGATATTTCCCCTAACCGGTATATACTGGCCTTCTTTATTTCGTTTGATCCTAATTGGTTGGACTCTCTGAGAACAGGATTGCTAGCCCTGCTTTTTTCTGAGTTGCTGGGGCATGCAGTATGGTTTTCCTTCCTTTGACTTTCAGCCTATGAATTTCTTGATGTGTTAAGAGTGTTTCTTGTACACAGCATAGTGTTGGATCTTGCTTCCTAATCTACTGGGCCAGTCTGTTTCTCTTAATTGGTGAATTGAATCCTTTTACCTTGATGGCTATGATTGAGATGTGTTCGCTTACATTTGACATGTTATTTACCTGCTGTTGTGGACTCCTTTTTGTCCTGTGTTTAGTTGTTTTCCCTATTTAGTGGGTTCCTTCTCTTCCCTTTGGTGGAGTTATGATCAATTTGGTCCCTCTGTAGAACATCTTTCAGTAGTCTGTGCAGGGTTGAATTTGTCATCATGAAATTCTTTATCATGAAAGTATTTCATTTCTTCATCAATTTGAAAAAGGGTATAGCAGTCTGGGCTGGAATTTGTTTTCCTGGAATACTTGAAGTACTCTGCTCCATTCTGTTCTTGCCTTCATGGATTGTGCAGAGAATTTGGCCGTAATTCTGATGGGTTTTCCTTTGAATGTGATCTTCTTGTTTTCTCTAGCAGCACTCAGTATATGATTCTTGTGCTGGATTTCTGGGATCTTGACTATTACGTGTCTCAGTGTGTTTTTAATTGGGTTGAAGTTAGTTGGCTTTCTGTATGACTTGGTTACTTGAATGTCACATTGTTTCCTCATGTTTAGGAAGGTTTCTGCTATTACTTCTGCCCATATTCTTTGTATATCATTTGTTTTGACTCCTTGCTTGTCATTGATGCCTGTTAGTCTCACATTGTTCGTTTTGGCATCGTCTTGCGCATGATGAATTTTTGTCTGCCTCCTAGCTGGGTTTTTTTTTTTTTTTTTTTTT
>PVKA01050032.1:0-12940 GCA_004027165.1 Ctenomys sociabilis | reverse complement strand
TATCAATTAAAACATTTAAAAATTCAGAACATTAATGATATATAAGTTTATATTCATAATTTTTAATTCTTATTCTTATTCTTATTATTTTGTGGTACCTGGGATCAAACTCAGGACTTTGCACTTTCCAGGGAGGTGACAAACAGTGTGAGATTCCGAAACCAGATTAAACACAAAGATCTCGTAGATACTACAGATGGAGGAAGTCAGAGTCAACTGTGAGAAACTAAAGCAGGAGTGGAAACAAATGGATCAGCAGTGAGGGAACACAGGGCTCCTCTTGACTCTCCACTTGTGACTCAATATCAGTCCTGAGTGTATTTGAGGAAGCCTGATTTGTTGGTAACTAACTCATTTAATTTATGGTGCTTGGACTAGAAACCAAGGCTTGCTCCAAGCCAGGCAAGGGATCCACCACTGAGCTATACTCCCGGCACACTGAAACACTTAAACTCACCTTTTTGTGCTGTGCCGTTAACAAAAGGACATCAGGGACGTGCAGTTGACCTCATGTGATGGAGAAACACCTCACATTTCAAAACTGTGTGTCACAACTTACTCAATATTAGTGCACATACATTAACTGAGGCATCTCCCATAGAATATTAAAATAATCAGCAGAAAGCGAGAGCTGAATCTCCATATTCAGTGACACTATTACGATTACGAAATGTTCTTACTAAGAAGACACAATCTGCTATGCAGATACATGTGCAAGATTAACAGAAAAACAGCCATTCTCATCTTCTCTGACTTTGGGAAGGACTGCAACTAAATCAATCTGTCATCTTCTACATAGAATGATGATTACTGGTATGCCCCAAGGAAATTTATTAATATATTTCATATTAATCAATAGCTATCCACTCTTCCATTTCACTTTATAACAACTTTGGAAACATCCACTTTTGCCAAACCTTGTGATAAATACTCATGGACAAGAAAAAGACATAATTGAAAGTGATTTCTTATAATTCATGTGTTTGTATTTGAAAAAATGAGTAAATAAACATACCATTATTAGAAAGAGCAAAAAAAAAAAAAAAAAAAAAAAAAAAAAAAAAAAAAAAAGAAAGACCAAGCTGGTCATGGTGATGCATACCTATAGTCCCAGCTCTCAGGAAGTTGAGGCAGGAGGATGTCCATGAGCTGAAGGCCAACCTGGGCTACACAGTGAGTTTAAGGACTGGTTGACATGGCAAGACCCTGCCTAAAAGAAAAAAATCTGATTTAACTTGCTTACATCAAACTTATATAGGCTAAGTAACTACCTCTGTTTAAGAAATAATTCTCAAGTCCTATAAGAAAAGGACCAGATGATTTATGTATTAAGTGAATATAAACTCTTAAACATATATGAGAGAGACAGGAGCTTAAGGGTATGACAAATCTCAAAAGAGAAGAGACAAAGACTTTTTTAAAAATAATTTTACTGAGAAACAAATAGAAATGAGACAGTTTCAAAACCGATTAGTAAGACAGTTTCAATAATTAATACATTGCATATTGTTGTGGTTATTCACTGTACAAGATGAAGACAAGATATCCTGTCCACAAACAAGAACAGGTCATTCTATTCATTGATTTAAGACAAAGTAGCTGTATATCTATCCTAACTATCCTGAACATACAGATACAAAATCATTCATTTTTATCCCTTTTGTTTAGTTTCATCAGAGAACAGTATTCCATTGTCATTTAAACATTATAGGTATGTGAATTCAGCAAAATATCCCAAAATAGTACAGTACTCCATAATAGTGGTGGGTTATCTTTAGGACTGGCAATGACAGAAGTTGTTGCCTTGAGCCTTTCACAGCCCAGCCTATTAACATGGCTTTACTTTTTATATCTCATGTTCATACTTTTCTGCTGGATTGTTAAGACCAAAATTAAAGCAAGACCTATATAACAAGAATTGTAACTTATGTATCTGACAAGTCAGTCAAAATCCCTCAGGATTTATGCTGAAACCCTGTACCGCAGTTTGTAGATCCTTTATCAGTGTCAGCCAGTGCTTGACAAATTTGCTCTCTGGGAAAGCCTGAGAGAATGTTTTCCCTCCATGTGACTCTCCTAAGACAATGATCCTGAGAATCTGCAGCAGGTTTTCACAACTAGCAGTTAATTGGTAGGATTCTAACCCTGACTGATACCTGTGAACTAAGCAACTGTACTAACAACGGCAATGTGTAATAGCAGGGTCACGCTTGGATTGCCTGTCATTCTGGTCTTCTAAATATGTACTGCTTGTCATGACATACCAATTACTTCCATACTATCTCTCAAGTAAATGTTTAAAAAAAAGGACAACATATGAAAACAAGAGACAAAAAAAAGTACAGGACTGTCATGCTACAATGCTATATATCGTTATATTTCTAAATCTCTGTGTAAAAACATGAAATTGTTTATTCCTGTTTTTTAAAATATATTTTAAATTTTTTCTTCATATTCCATAGGGACTTAAACGTAAACATCCCAATGCTAAATACAAAATATCTGTTCCAAGTTTTGCCTATAACATTTGATATTCAGACTGATAGTGAGGTTAAACCCAAGTGCCTATGTTAAAGGGTAATAATGTACTTCTCTGTTGGACAGTTAACAACCTAAGTTTGCAGACCAAAAATTACAGAAAAAGAAGGGCTGCAAGGATAGCCAACATTTTGGCCCTAGCCTTTCAAAGTCAGTGACAACTCATGACATAGGAGAACCTGCACTGTAACATGATGTAACTCAGTTGCATCCCACATTTTCAGATCAAGGAGATTATGGGGCCACAGAGGAAAGTGATTGATGATGTAGAGACAGAGATTTGGAGAGGAGAGACACTAGAGCGAGTCAGAAGCTGGTCTGCCCCAGAGGCTGAAGGACCTGCAGAAAAGCAGGGAAGTTGATCAACATTTACATAGCATCTTCTGTTATACACTGTCATGTATCACTTCCTATTAGTTATCCTGAGTGGTTTCTTTTTAATTTTATTATAAGGTAGAGTAAATAGCGAGAACTGTATGTACTTAAATTGGGCAAGAACTAGACTACTGTGTACAAACAGGGTAAAATAAATCAGGAAAACCTGGCTATCAGAGTCAGATGTGAAGGGAAAACAGAAATCAAGTGAGGATGCTTAGCTAAAAACCTGAGAAGGAACTGATTTCACATGAGAAACATGATAGGATTTGAGCCTCTCATCTGGATATCAATAACCACCTGACATTTAGGCTGTAATGAAGAATTTTAGGGTATCTACTTTCCTCCCAGTTTGCAAGTCAGAAAATGAAAGTTTTATAAGGTCATAAGGTAAATGCCCAATGGTACTGTCCTTCAGAAAAAAAATTGTCTTGTTTCCTAACTCAGACTTTTATTTCTTTTTTGCTGTCTTTCAGGATGCCAACTGCTATGAAGTTTTTTTTTTTTTTGTCAATTGACAATAATAATGGTCATTCAAACCCAAGTAGGAAATTTCTGATGAAGAAATGCTGAGCCTCCAGCTTCTTGGACTCATCTTACACTCAGCACCATGGAGTCAGACTCCTATTGCGTCCAGCTGTGCCCCTGTACCATAAGCCAGGTCAGCAAGAGTCAGCAGGTCCAGGACAGGACGCCTCAGCTGCTCCTCCTCACCTTCTCCTTTCATGCCACTCCACAGTAATTCTGCTAGTCATTGAATACATTTGTATTCTTGTCACAAAGAAAGATGACTTTTCCTTTAAAATATTTTAAGAGACTCTATTAACAATTACTCTATATATTTTAGTTGAGAAGCAACTCTGCGAGAAAAAATGCAGATTGGAAACTTCATATAGACATGGGCATTTCCTGTTTATTTGATTTTCACTTCACACGTGAAAACATTTAGCCAATAGCATGTTTCAGTTATAATAGTCTTAAATTAAGGAATTTGAACATACTGGAAAACTCAACATCATTCTAAGTATTATGTATCTCAGAAATATGGCATCTTTTATGTTAAAATGCTTTGGGAACTTTTTCAAAATAAATATGGAATAAAAAAGTGAGTGACATCAAACTATTCATAAAACTTTTAATACTAGACAAAATAGTGACCACAATTTATATTGTAAAAAGCACTTTCATGTATCTTCAAGAAAATAATGTAGATGCGACTCTCCCAATGCTGACTAATGCTCTCCCATTACTCAGGATGCAATTTTCAGACAGGATTGATTTTTTTTAATTTCTCAATATTATACACATTTACACATTTAATTTCTCAGTATTATTGATCATATGAAATACTATTCTTTCTTTTTCTGACAACAGGTTAAAGGTGCTAATAATTAGAGCAGGATATTTGGTACATATACTTACACAGAAATTTTTCAGTGATGTTTGTTAGTAATTATTAAATATTTCTATGAGGAAAAGGACTTATTAAACCATATGTACAAAAGCTATTCCACACAATGCAGCTGTCTATCAAATAAGATCATTATGCTGTAGAAATTGCAATTAGATAAACGATAAGATAAATTAATACAATCAAAATCATTCCTAAATATTGAAATTAAATGTAAAAAGTAATTAAAGTGATTAACATTCAGTGCCTAGAGCAGTGAACAAAATTATATATATAACTAGTGATTTAGATCAATCATACTTAATAGTTCAGAAAGAAGAATTACACGAATATACAGGTAAAACACCCACCATGGCACTTAAGAAGTAAACAAGTCTTTCAGAAGACAATACTATAAGCAACAAAAGCCTTCAGGCCTAGAAAATACTGCAAGCACCAGGGGCAAGGAACCCTAAGTAACTCGTGTGCAGAAACAGCATGGATGAATGAAGTGAAACACACTGAGTAATACCCTCAATACATGAAATGCCACGGAGGAAAGAGAGATACCGGGTAGGCCTTATGAGAAACTTTAAAGATGTTCATTCCTTTAAAATGTATTTAAGGACACTGGGAGTCTTGATTACTCTTGTAAACAAACTGATGTGATCATATTTACCAAGGTCACTCTGACTGTAATGTGAGCAATGGATTGGAAATCCATTAAAAGATGGCTACAATAACCAACGTGAGAGACACGACTGTACTAGCATTAAGGCATTGGCACTTGAAAAAGTCGATGGAAATGAAACAGAAGGTATGACCAACTGGGCCTTCTGACAGATTAATGGACAGAGAGCAAAAAAAAGGAAAGACCTGAAGAAATAACAATAAGTTTCAAGTTTGTTACAGGAAGAAGTAAGAAACCAGTAATGTCATTTAATAAGAAGAAAACTCAATGGTCAGAGAATGATGTAATTATTATTTGACTTGCTGAGTATGAGACATTTCTTTCATGTGGAGAAGCCCCACATGAGAGATCCAGAGGTTTAAGTGCAAGAGCCTGGAGACAGGGATGTGCTGAGCTCTGCAGTGCCACACATGCATGGGAGAGAAGCCCTGGAAATTCTGTGCAATTACAGAAGAAAAATAATGAGATAATTTTAAAGGTATTAAAATATAAGAATTATGGATTCTGTTTCTTTACCTTGTTAGGCTTCAGCAAAATCAGTATAAGCAAAAAATCCAAAACTCTCTCCTTTGCTGAAACTGATTAGGAAATATGCCACCATGTTATTATATTACTGGAAGTTTATGGCACAGACATTTGACAGTGCGTGGGTCCTTATGCGCTCTTCCGCATTTTCAAGTAGATTATTTGAGTTCTGACAGAGCCAGGCTGAACAATAACGGAAATGGCTTCACTAAAGGACAAAATTTCAGAAAGGTATTCAAAGCTATATAGACTAAATTTGGTAGATCAACTTTTTATATTATAAGCTGTATCATCATTTTCATCAATGTTCCATAGCACCGGTCTACTAATCAGGCCTATGAGAAGTTGAGTCAGCAGAGAATGTGAGTAAGAAGTGGTAAGATCGTAGGTAACCAATCCTGTGCCATAGAAGGACTACTATGCCATCAGTTACCAAATATTAGCATCCTTTAAGTTTTTCCTCTCCTGTTGAGTTTTATTTACTCATAAATCAAGACAGTTCTCAAAACCATTAAGGTGCCATAGATATGTTGCCAGAAAAACACCAATATAATATAAAACAATGTTTACTTCACACAAAAATTAATACACAAATGCCTCTTCATTCTTCATCTTATAGATACACAACAACAAAAAAAGATAATTCTTTCTCGTCTGATCTTCCAAAACTGTGTGATAGTGGTACCCAATGTCTTTAAATTTTGTCCTAATTTTTCATAAAGATATGCTGCAAACCACAAAGGTACACTATTCCAGAGAATAATTAAAGATAGTCTACAGGGCTATTGTTTGTTCCTTCCCATTAATGGAATTACCTACCTGACTGATACATAAAGACACTGTCAGGCTACAGTCCCCCACAAAGACAAACTGAAAATTGCCTGGGCTACTGTATTTAAGAGACAACATGCGTGTGCCTATGGATTTTTCATAATTCTCATTATTGCACTACTGATTTCTGAAACAGGTCTCCATATTCTTTCATGTGTCTGGTTGGGAAATTCTGCTTAGCATACTACTGTTGCTTATGTGCAGTTAATGAGCAACAACTCTAAAATGCATGTTATTAAGCACTAGTCTAGGAGTTGTGATATTTTACAGCAGAGGAAAAACTGCTCTGTAAGATATTATTTCTTATTAGGTAAGCATAAGGAACACAACTATGAATCCTTAATTCTTAATTATGTGTATTTCTTGATAAAGAAGCTAGCTATTATCATGAGTAGGCTTTACTAGTTTTAATTAAAAGTAGCCCTTTGTAATAGCTTAATATTCAAGCATAACGTGCTTGCCACCATTCTTTTCTTTTGTAGACACAGTTGATAAGCAGCCGCATTATGAATACTGTTTCATGCTAGACTAATTTTAGATTTATAAACATCTTGCAAAGATAATCGGTCTCATATTGCCTTTATACTTATTATGCCTTTATATAGCTAATTTCTCATAACCAATAAGAAATATTTAAAAAGTTTAGTAAAATCATCGTAAAAACTGAAGTCTTTGTAATTAAGATTTTTTTCTGGTTTTTACTTACGGTAATTTTCTTCTATTAAATTCTATCTAGGATGCTAAATTCAATTTAATTATTCTATGTTATTTTTCTCCTTAAGACTAAGAAAGTTGTTTGGATTTTATTCTTTGTGAAGACCTTGACAATTTTGAGAAATAAAATTTCTAACTTTTTCCTCATCTGGAATTCATTGTACTTTTGCCTCAATATTACATTGGTTTTATTGTTTCTGGACAGAAAAAACCCAGATAGAATGTGCCTGTCTCCTTACACCGCATCAGGGGTGTATACTATCAGCATGACTTGCACGTCTACATTGATGTTGATCACCTGGATATAATAGTATTTGTCAGATTTTTCACTGAGTAAATGAGTAAGGTTACTATATATTACTGTTGTTTATTCTATTTTCTATCAGAGGCAATCACACTTTCTTACTCATGTACCTTGAAGATAAAATGCATACAGAAATTAACAACTTATTCTTCATAAAACTCACTTATTTCTTTAAATATTATCAGCACGTATCATAGTTAACAATCTTATATTTTGGCTTATAACCTAACTACTAGCTTTACTCTGCAAAGTAGCGCCAACTTTGGGTTTTCTTTTTGCTTCACTGTTTTATGACAAACACCACCAGTTATGTATTTTCCAAGCATCTATGTTAGTACAGCATGCTCTAGGATTATCTTTTGTATTTGCTGCCTTAGTCTTAGAATGAGCCTGTTGTTCAAGGATAAGTAATCCTTCTTATAGGTGAATGGCATTAGAAACCAATCTAGGTGCTTGAGAACCCTACATACTACCAAGATGGTTGTACACAGCCCTCTCTGACGACAGGGAAAATGTCATTTTGTGTGTAACAAACACATATAAATAAGTCTACCTTTTATTTAAGTTTACTTTAAGCCAAAAACCAGTTCATAATAGTGTGTCTAACTCAAGTACATTATTACATGAGGTTTCTAGATGTCTTGGTTACTCTTCTCTCATGGATGGGACAAATACCCAACACCCAAATGAAGGAAGGTTTAGCTCACAGTTAGAGGAACTTTTACTCCATACTCAGCTGGCTCCAAGCTGCAGTGGCACATGGCAATGTACAAGAGCCATTCATGGTGTCAGCGAAGAGCAGAGAGCAAATAGAGCGGTCAGGAAGCTCAGGCAGCCAGCTAGCCTCTCTCCCCTTCTTACATTGTACTAAAAATGACCCACTCAGGGACTAGGGTGTAGGGAACTAGGGTTTAGTATGAACATCTGCAATCCAAGCACTGGATCAAGAACCAATCAAGAACTCCAGAACCAAGTTGCCCCATGACTGCATGAGGCTTTGGGGGATACTTACATGCAAACCATAACACTAGGCATGTACTGTACATTGTTCCCTAAGAGGAATAATGCTATCAGATAAAGTGCAGTGGCAATGTACAATTCTTTTCTGACATCAATATTTGTTCCACTCATTTTTCAAACTTATTTAGGTCGGCACATTTTCTATCAGCTCCAATGAGGGAATTTCATATATTATAATATGATTATATTTATTATCATCACAATCTACATTTCTTCCCAGAATTCTTTTATCTAAGTAGGTTTTTGAAAACATTTATATTCATTACAGTTCAATATTTGGGTTATAAAAGTTGATAGCTTTTGAAAAATTCAAAATTCATACAGGCATTATTATACTATCAGAAAAAGAGACTTTAAAAAAAAAAAGTCTCCTGTGTTTCATCTATTAAAATTCTCCCTTAAATCCACTGGAATTGCTCATCCATTTACTGTCTTCACAGCTTTACCTATGTAAAAATGTCAGAAAAATGAAATTATGTATTCTGTCATCTTTTCAGATGACCTTCTTTCACTTTGCAATATTCACATCGATCCCTGCTTTTGCATGGTTTAATAAGTTCATTATTTTTATTACAGAATAATAATGTATCATACAAAGGGACTACAGCCTGTTTATCCATTCCCTTATGAAGCATGTTTCAGGAGCTTCCATTTATGAAAATAACGAATAAAACTGATTCAAGCATCCACATGACTGTTTCTCTTTGGAACTAAGTTTTCAAATAAGTTGGGCAAATTACTGGACATTTCTTTGTGTCACTGTTGGGCTCAAAACTCAGAAAGATCCACCTGCCTCAGCCTCCTGAGTTCTGGGACAACAGACACACATCACCACATCTGGCTGGACTCTTCATTCTTCACCTATGTAGGTCTGCTATTTTTTTGGACAATACTTTATTTTTACATTTGTGTTAACTTTACTTTGACAATATCCCTCGGAAGCTTTTGAAAATACTTCTAAAGTGAGGTTAAAAAATAGAATATAGGATAAAATAAATCCTCTGTTGTTACTGATGGCAACTTAAAGTGCTTCTTGCACTCTCTCCATCTCAGAATACTCAGGGAGGCAGAGAATACCAAAACATGACTGTGCTCTCATGAGATCTTACTCACTCAAACTCCCATAGAAGACCTTCATAATCTTCCATATTTTATTCTAATCTATAAGAAACACAAAAAACTTTTCCTTTTCTTCCAGTCATTTTGAATAAAGTCTACCAAAACATGGCTGCAGTGGAACATGAATTGTACACTTCATCACAACTTAGATTTTTTCAAATGTATCCCAGTCATAATTTGTATTTCCCAAAATCATGTCCCTTAGCTCTAAAGGATGAGAAACTCCTATAATCTCTTTTTCACACACTTTATATAATCTTTGCTAAAATTTCATAAGGTGTCTCTACAGAGACATTTAAGATGTGATCAACATACGGACTTAAAACATGGTCTTTTATAGGGCCAGTGAGATAGCTCAACCTCCTAAGACCCTGCTTTGGCAAGCTCAAGGAACGGGGTTCAATCCCTAGTCCCACATACTGCACCAGCCCTACCCAGGGGGCATGCTGCACGTGCAACTGAGTCTGAGCATGGTGGCACACACCTGTAATCCCAGCACTGGGAAGGATGAAAACAGGAGGATCACTACGATTCTCACTTGCATAATGCAACTTCTACTAGGAATGAAATCTATGTAGTTTCTGTCCCAATGCTAATTAGATGTAACATACTTCTTCCAAAATCTCTGCCTTCCTCATCCACAGTACTTGCAAATCTTCTCCAAATCAGGATTGAGATGAGTCTTACAATGATGGCATTTTGTTCCAAAGCTTCCTGAACAGAAAGTGAAAACTGGATGCTTGCAAACATAGCATTTGAAAAGACAAGAGTCCACAGAGACTGGAAACCTTACATTGAAAGCACCTTCAGAATATGTGAATGTTGAGCTGGGGAGATAGCTCAGTGGAGTAAGTGCTTGCCTGGCAAGTGCAAGTTCTGTGTTCAATCCCTAGTACCACCAGAAATCAAGTTCAGAATATATGAATGTCCAATATTCTAGCTGAATCATCTTTTCAGACAGATGGTAAAGAATTCCATCTTGAAGTCTCCTCCATTCACAGCTTTCTCTTTCAGATATATTCAGAACACTCTCAGCCAATGGCTTCCTTCTACCTCTGAGATCAAAAGTGGGCATGACAAATATGAATTTGTTCCATACTTCTTGTCAAATAAAAATGGAAATTCACTGAATATGACAAAAGGCAGTATGCTTACTTAAGTTCATTTTACAAGTAGACCTACTATATGTTTCTCCATAATAACGAAGCCCATCTTACATAAGTTCATCCACGTTAAAATCTTTTCAAGTAGCTAATGTTCAGTTTGGTTCATCCTACTCAGCTTTTTCAATATTCCTCTAAGACCTTTCATGTATCAGTTATTCATATTACTCTCACTCCAATAATTCAACCAAGAGCTGAAGTTTCTCACAAACACCTGCACCAGGCTGTTAAAAGCAAGTTCTTGCAAAGTTGCCTAACACTCTTCCAGAACTCCTGAGATTGGTCACTCATTTTAAAAATCATCTATGCAAAGGGGACCAGAAGACTCTTGCAGTTTTAAAATCATGAAGCACAGGACACTGTGGAAGAAGAATGAAAACTTCTAAAGCTTGTTGGTGTACAAAATGGAATGGCAGAATTTTAGCAGATTACCCCTGAGAAAAGTGGTTGCCACATTAATAATACAGTCTTTATGGGATAGGTCCTTGATAGTATTCCTTACTATATTTAAATAGACTTGTTTTCTGCAGCCATACATTCCCTTGACAAACTTCCAGTCAGAGAAGCAGTAGACAACAATATCTCCAGGACTGCCCATGTTGTATGTTTAGCTCCCACATCATCAATCCTTCCCTTTATAGTCCCTTCACTAATGTAAGAATTTGCCTCTTCAGATTAACACAGGAACTCTTTTTATCAATTCAGAGCAAAATGCTTCACTTCCCTCCAGGAATCATTATCAGCTCTTTTCCTGAACAATGGCTTTCAAATGGGAGCTCCTCATATGACACTGATTTCCACTGGCAGTAGTGTGAGTTGGTTATGTTTTCCACCATATCCAAACTGTCCTCTGTTTTCCTCCAAAACCAAAAGATCTTGCCCAAACTGGCAAGGTAGGTTAGGTTGAGTATGTGCCACCTTCCACAGACCACCAAAGTCACTGCATTTCTAACAAACTCAGTCACCAAACAAGGTCTTCGTTTACTCTCTTAAATTGTGACTACAAGCTGAACTGTGACCATATGCTAAATTATGACTGAGAATTGCTCATATATTCTAGCAGCAAAAGTGAACATCATTCTAACTTAATAGATTTGGGACTGGCTTCAACATCAATGATTTCTGTATCTCCCCAGTTAATGCTGACACACCAACCACAGGTGGGAACCAAGGAACATATCTACAAACAATCTAAGACACAGCTTCAAATGTCTATTAGTACTTCATTGGAAAAGTGTTCAGAACTGCATATGTATGAAAATGAGTTTATTGATGTCATTGAAAAAGAAAAGTGGCATTTTATTTGGACAGCTGTTCTACTTAAACTGTCATCTAAAGATTGTTTGCTTACAAGCCAGATGTTCTTTTTTTCTTTTTCAATCTTTATGTACTTGGAGCAGGGTCTCGCTACACAGCTGAGACTTGTAGTGATCCTCCTGTCTCAGCCTCCTCAGCACTGAAATTACAAGTATGTGCCACTGTGCATTGTTTTGGGGCCCATTCTATGTGCCAGGAGTTCCCTGGTTGGCAGGGAATGAAGCCAGGTCTTGACTTTACCAGACAGGTGGTTATACCACCGAACTATCTCCACAGCCAAACCAAGATGTTCTGTTGCTAACAGAAAGAGCTCATCACAGTTCCAAAGACTTTTACATTGATACACTGGCTCAGTGGCAATTATTGCATGAAGAGGGAAACTACTCTAAAGAGCAATTAAAACTGTTATAGAACATCAAAACTTACAAGAAGCCTGTAAAAGAAGGACATACTGAATATGTTAATAAAACATGAAAAAAAGTAACGTTACAAAGATCATAATGAACCTTTTGCTAATTTAAGTACTTGCTAAAGCAATGAGCCAAAAGTTACTGGGGAGTGTACTACAATATTTCTAATCTAGTACTTATGTCCTGCTAAAATATGTAGTTAGGGGCTGGGAATATACAGCTCATTAATATATGTACCTAGTACCAAGATACATAGCAACAAAAATCAAAATGATTTCCAGCCAGTAATGTCTGTACTTTTATGAAGTTGGTATCATATTTCTGTGAGCAAATATATGTGTCCTAAAAGTAGTCCCTTTCTTTAAGTTGTTTGAGGAGGCATTTTTTTTTTTTGCTCTTAAAAGTGATTTAATGAACTCTCCCAGTTGTGCATAATTTGGTGAAATGAAATTCATTATTTGGAATCATTTTCATCTATATTTACATCTCAATGTAGTAAGGTCTAGGTCCTCATTTACTTACAAAACATGGTATTGCTGCGAT
>PVKA01050031.1:0-12949 GCA_004027165.1 Ctenomys sociabilis | reverse complement strand
TGTGAAACACTGTCTTAAAAAGAATGTAAAAAGGAGGGTGTCTTGGGATGTAGGCCAGCATGAAGTCACTGGGGTCAGCACTGAAAAAGAAGAAGGAGAAGGAGAACTCAGGCTGGGAAGTGGGCACAGGGAAGACAGATGGAGTGCGCTGAGAGCTGGGCAGCTCCTTCCAGGAAGGCAGACAGGACTGGTGGCTGGCTGCTTCCCTCAACACAGCCTGTCTGGGCAGTGAGTCTTCCTGCCACGCCCCTCAACAGCCTGACCGGAATCCATGTCCTTGCCATCCTGCAGGGGGCTCCTGGGGCTCTCCTGCCCTGCCTGACAGTCCCCTGACCTTGGGCCTCCCGGTCAGGTGTTAATCAAGTCTGATGTCAGGACCCATAATTACAATTAGATAAGTAGAATTTTGCATAAGGGAAAGATTGCACAGGTAATTTCCTGTTATCTGGTTTGATATAATTCCACCTTGAAAGTCTTTCCCTCTTCGCTCACTCTTTCTGCTGCCGCCTACCAGAAGTAACAGGGGAAGCCTACCAGGACGGATTCTAAGAGGCCCCAGAATTCCATCCTGGCCAGGCTCCCCACATTTGCTTTTGCCTTTCTTGGCTGTTTTGTCCTTATCGTCAGTAATCCACCCCCTGGTCTACTCCCCAGGTTTTTCCATTTCTAACTAAGCTGGAACCCTCTTTCTATGACAGTCTCTGTATGAAGGGAGTGCGTCATACGTGCCCACAAGTTCTTTGGCTGCTTGGTGTGATCCAGGAGGCGACATGCAGCTTGGAGGGCCATGGGTGTCGCCCCTGGAGGCTGCTTGCTGCCTTTCTAGACAGGTTACTTCTTTCTTCATGGTCCCCTCAGCCTGTGTGGGGACTTTCTTTCCTCCCTTACATGCTTGGTTCTTTACTATCACAGACTTTAGCTTAAGCCTTCACCTCCACCTGATGTGCTCCTTGCCTGGGCAACGTAACAGCTTTGTGAAACACTGTCTTAAAAAGCCTGTGTCACCTAGGACCCCCTGTGGCTCACTGCCCAAAGACTCACTGCCAGCCCCTCCCTGTTTACTCCTCAGGAGGGAGGAAGAGTCCTCCTAACCACCGAGTCAGTCCTGCAGTGTGTTCGGGGTCCCCTGCCCTAACCTGCCCTGCCTCTGAGGTGCCCACACATCTACATGGTGCCTGTTTTCCTTTCTCTCTTGGCATCCTATCCTTCACGCCATTGATCATCTCTAGTACTTATTTGTTTATTCCTTCAACAAGTGCTTTCCTAGTACTGTCCTAGGTTAGGAGCTATGACAGAAAAAAAGGGGCAAACCTCTTCTCTTTTGGCACTTACCATCTGGTTGGGTAAGGGTCGAAGTGCTTCCCTACCGTGGCCCCCTCCCTCCCAGGTACCCACCAAGAGGGCTTGTTTTTGTCTCCCCACTTCCTCGAGGAAGGCACTAGAAAATCAGGTATCGATTATGCATTGTAGATCACTGTGTACCCAGCACTTTGCCCAGAACACAGAAAATATTTTGTTTAATCATGAGTTCAGCTCATATCGATTGCTGGGAAACTGCCAGATACCAGGCTAAGTGCTAGAGATACCAATCTGCCTGACCCACAGCCGCTGCACTAAGGGAACTCACAGTCAGGTGGATGTGGGAGAAATTCCAAATGCAAATAAGGAGGGGGAAAAGAGTAGGTGTAGACATGATCACACTGCTCAGAGGATGTCAGAGAGCCAGCCCCAGCCTCAGGGCCTGACCCAGGGAGGTTGTCTGAATCCAAATCCTAGGACTCATCCCAGATTCTGTCCATTCTTCTCTCTCCTTCTAAATACTCCTGAACCCCCAACTCTCGTTTCCTTCTCTCAGTGCTTGAGCTCAGCCCTCCATGGAGTTCCCACCTGGATGGTGGTAGTAACCGCTGCTCCCCTGGCCCATCCTGTGTGTTTCAAAGTCCACAGAGCAGTGGAGAATCACTGAGAAATGGAAATCCGATCATACTGAGTGCTGCTCATTGGCTGTCTCTCAGCTTCCTGGAACACAAGGCTAAAAGCCCAACTCTTCAGCATGGTGGGCCCTGCCCCCACCCCTATCTCATCTGCAGCTATCACTGTCTTTTTGATACTTGTCCACCACAAACTGGGGAACCTGTAGGGAAGTGAATTAGAACCATGGTGACGAGCCAGACCTGGGGGGGGGGGCACAAAGTCCCAGATCAAAGTCCTGGCTCTGACACTAAGTCCCCTATGGCCCACAGTGCATTAATTATGCTTTGGCTTTGTCATCTGCAGAATAGAAATGGTAATAATAACACCCCTCTCAGGGTCATTGTGATGATCAATCGGGCTATGCGTATAGGACCACAGCCAGCGTATCCAGCCTATGGCGTGTAACTGGGGGCGAGTCTCCACTATTACCATCGTCGCCATTGTGCACAGAGCCCACTCGTCCTGCCGAGGTGTCAGCTGGGCACCTGCCGCATGCTAGTCCTGAACAGACATCCCCAGCACCACTTGCCCGCCTGGCAAAGTCTCACCTTTCAGGGTCAGTGTGAGTGGCTCCCAACCCGGGCACTCCTTGGGACTGCTAAGCGACACCCGGGGCACTTCCTCTCTGGCTCCTACACCCTGCTTGTTTCTCCTCTAGCAGGAGTGTTGTAATTTTGGGTGTGCATCTCTCATCAGTAAATAGCTTTCTCAAGGCCCCAGAATAGAATTTCTGAAATGTCTGTATCACAGAGTCTGATAGATTGCAGGGTTTGGAGAGGGCACCTAGCTAGCATCAGAGGGAAGGGGAGGAGATGGTGGAGAAAAGGCCAGCAGGGTGGAGGACGAGTGCTCAAGTGTTGGAGAAGAGTTATAAGTCCACCATGGCAGGAAGTCCAAATGATGGCAGGGAGATGCGCTGAGGAGGACAGCGCAAGGTGGGCAGAATGAGTGGCCATTGGGCCTGCTTCAACCGGCAGGGGGTGGCTCCTGCACTTTCTCTTCTTTGTATCTCTAGAACTGATTCCAGTACTACACACTCACTAAGCACGCCAGGTCCACTATTCAATCAGCAGAAACTTCTAGAAGCTGACCAGGGCTTCATAAGTGCATCAGGATAGCACACTGGGCAGGGCTGATCTCCTGCGTATCCTAGAACCACATCCTACTCTTCTCTACTTGTGATGATGGGAACAGAACGAGGAAGGGACAGATTGTGCATCTCTACACCAACTCTGGGACTTACACACGTCCCTGCATCTGATTGTCATGTGTAGAAAGAAGGCATGGATGGATGAAGGGGTTGGTGGTCTTCACGCCCTAATCTCTTTTCTCCTTTCCTTCAAAACACTGTTACCAGTCTCTCCCTGGTTGGAGGGGGTTGAGAAACAGTAGTAAATAAGGATATGAAGAATATTTAGTTAGGTGACTGTCAAGTTGTTTGCATGAACCCAAAATGGAGCTTATCACTTGAAAGCCCAAGAATGCAGAGCCTCTTTCACTAACCAGTTACACTCTGCATTTCAGGCTGTGGCATCCTCAGCTGTTTGTGGCCACAGCCTCAAAGGACTAGGCGAGCTGAAGCACCAGGTCTTCTGAGAGGGGGCAGCTGCCCTCCTCCCTCGCTAACCTTTGATTCCCACCTTCTAGAAAACCTTTGGGAGCATCAAGGAAGTGCAGCGAACATCTTAGAAATGTGCCTGGTTTTATTGCCAACCACAGTTGGAATGTTTGAGTTCCCAAGATTAAAGTAAAGTTGTGCAGAAAATTAGCAGATGAAAGGCTGGCACAGCCGCATGCTTGACGTCTGGCAAGAAGAGAGTCAGTGTCTGAGAGGGAGTGGGGGACACGTAGCTGATCTGTGGCCCCTGGGCCTCAGTCTACATGGCTCAGACTCAGTGATTCTCCTGTCTCAGCCTCCTTAGCGTTAGGATTACGGGCACGCACCACCATGCCCAGGCTGGGGGTCAAACCAGGCAGGCGCTTAGACTGCTGAGCTATTTCCTCAGCCCCTTGGCCTCCTTTCAAGCCTGGCTCCAGCTCCATCTCTTTGAGGAGCCTCATACCAACTGCCAGAGTTTCGTGCTAGAGAAGGGGGTGTGGGCACAAGCTGCGGAGGGCAAGTATTGATTCCCTTCTCCCTACTTGTTCTCAAAATTTAAAGCCTCACTGCTGTCCACATGTCAGCTTTCAGACCGAACCTGTCTCTTTTCTTGGGTGGGTCTGCCCATCATCTATTCATCCTCCAAGAAAGTGTCAGTTCCTGTCATGAGCTCCTTCGGGGTGCCTGCTCCGATGCCCTTGAACTACACTAGCTGCCTCTTCTTTCCCCACCACTCTTGTAGTACTTGCCCTTTGCTGGTGAAAAAAAGACTTTGAATAAGGTGAAGGCAGAGACACTAGTCTTTACAGCCTTAGTGTCCTAAGCAGTGACTGTAACACGTCAAAAAAACTCATATGCAAGCAGTGGATTAACAGAGGACACCATTGCTAATATGAGTCCCTGGGCAGTGGAGCTAGTACAGTTTGGGTGTTAAGGCCCTGCTCCTCCACTTCTCCAGGGCTTACAGTCCCAACTCCTCCCTCCCCTGGACCTGCTTGCCGCCCCGATGAGAGTCAGACTGCCAGATTCCAGGCTCCAGGGAGGAAGCCAGGAGACTTCCAGATTGATGTGAAAACTTGTTAGCAAGTTGTGTGTAATTTTATAATGTTTCTGGTAAGTGCTAATTGCCTGTTCCTTAAATATTTCTTGTTCTACTGGGAAGCAAAGCAATTGCAACTATGAATGCGTTTCCCACAGCTGGCCGCCCCCATGGAGGGAGACTGAATTTCTAGGCTCTGAGTGCTCAGATATTGACAGATCCTGGGTCTCCTCCCCCAGCCCAATCTGGGAGTGTGACAAGCAGAACTTGAAAATTTTTCTGGGAAGCCACTGCCCCAGTTTCTCCACAGGTGCTGAAGCTTTTAATGAAGGGGGCGGGATGATACTGAAAAGCCACCTGCCTGTCTGAAGATAGAATCTCTGCCTGATCTGAGGCGGAAGGAGTATTGGTGACAATGGGGCCAGGTATGCTGAAGAGGGTGGAGAATGATGGAGGTGAGAGGCTCCTGCCTGCAGATGGCTGTTGCCACTCTGTAGGACATCCGCCTCTCTCTCTGGGTCACGGTGTCTATCGGGTACGGAGTTCCGCAGGGGCTGGGAGAAGCGGATTAGCAAGATAGAGCTAGAAGTAACAGTGATGCTTTGGGCAGATTGGAAGAGGCCGAGTCCTGGGGCAGCAAAGGAAGGGAGAAGCCCTTCCTAAATGCTTTTCCTAAATGCTGGGGTGGGTGGGTTTGGCACCTTAAGTCTTTGAAGACACCAGTAAGCTGAGCGTTACCAGCTGCGTCCTCACAGATGAAGAAATTGAAGCTCATCGATGAGGAGGGAGTGGTCCGTGGCTCCTGGAAGAGTGGAGCCTTGTTTGTCTTTTTGGGATGACAGGGATAGGCTCTTGACCACTGGACATGGGGAGGCAGTAAAGTGAACCACAAAGGGACTGAAGGTACTGAGGAGGCCCCTGACTGGGTGAAGCCAGTGCAGGTTAATTCTGTAAAGCTTTTCTGAATGCGTGCTCTGTGCAAGAATAGCCCTGGCCGAGTAGGACGGGACAGATGAACAAACTGTGATCTCTGCTTTGACTGGAACCCTAGGAGCCAGCAGAAACTTGCTTTGGAATTATTGTCATGGAGGACTTGAGAAAGCACACGAAAGATTGTGGAGACATTGAGACACTGTTGTTAAAGTGCTTCTTAAAATTTAAAGTAGGAGAGTGTTGTGCCAGCTGTAGATTCTGGGGACCTCACTGGGGGCCATGTGGCGGGCGGGTGGGGTGTGTGACTGGTAGGGGAGCTGTGCTGTCTGTCAGGACAGTGGAAGAGGGGCGAGGGGGGAGCCTGATGACAGACAGAGCCTGGGATGCCGAGAACTGACGGGATCTGTGAGCCTCGGGAGAGGTGGGGAAGGGGTGGACCCCAGGCCTGGCAGTGCAGCAGGCGTCAGTGCTGGTCCTCAAGGCTGCGACATAGCTGAGGTGAAGAAGGGGCGAGGGTAGGGGTGTGGAGCGACAGGCATAGTTTGGGGTGCTCAGAACTAAATGTGTCACCCAAAATTTATGTACTGGGACATTTGACCCCTAGTGAGAATACATGTATGTGGAAGTGGGAGCGCTGGGAAAGTAACTGGGGTTAAATGAGGTCATATGGCTAGGGACTGGACCTGACAGCATGCATGTTTTTGCATGAATAAGCACCAGAGAGCTCAAGTTCTCTCTGAGGAAAGGCTGTTCAGGGTCCTGGTGAGACAGCAGGGCAGAAAGAGAGCCCTCACCAGAGGCCAAGTTGGCCAGAGCCTTGATCTTACACCTCTGGCCTCCATAACTGTGAGAAAATGTAAAATTTGTTGTTTAAACCACACAGCCTGTGGCCAGCTAGGATGGATGGGCTGGTTTGAGAGTTCTGAGGGGAGGATATGGAGATGTTCCACGATATCATGAGCAGGAGTAAAGACAGGTCGCAATACTGAGGCAAACCAATGTAGAGCTCATGAGAGATCATGCTGTGGCTTAAGCCACAAAGTAGAGACAGTGAACTGCAGACGTTAGCAGAATAAGTAAGGTGGGGGTCGGGGACATAGCTGGCAAAGAGGCAGGGAGAAGTCACACACTGGGTATTCGGGGGAAGCCAGAAATGCCAAGAATCGGCAATGGAGATGAGAGGAGTCACATTTGGACATCGGGGCACCTGACCCACCACCTCGGCATAGCATAGGGTGTGTTTTATTATTAAGGGTTAAGATGGATAGGTTTCACCTTTTAAATAAAAAGTCATAGGGAAAGGTTAAGAAAAAGGAAGATGTGGGCTCTCCTGACTGAATTCTTCTCAAGTTCTTCCCATTGGCCCTAGTTCAAGTGCTTTGTGATGCCTGGAAAGCCTCTGGGTGCCCTCAGCTTCCTCACCCTACACCAGACGCAGTCCAGGAGCAAGAGCTCAGTGGGAGGGCCCCCGTGAGGGGGAGCGAGAACAGCTGCAGAAGGCAGACTGGGCCTGGCCTGGAGGACAAGGAACCTAGAATGTGCGGGTCCAGAGGGACTTTGGTGACTTGTAAGGCAACATCTCCATATCACGGAACCACGTGAACAATATGTCATGATCTCACTTCACTGTCAAGAGGAGTATCCTAAGGTTGGTGTTAGGATCTCTGTTTTATGAGCAGTAAAATTGAGGCACAGAGAGACCATGTGACTTGCCCAGAATCACACAGGGGGAACCATGGTGGGATTTCCCCCACGCTGCATGCCTGGGCCTGGTCCAATTCTAGTCTGTTTTATCTTCGTGGCATGTGCTGCCTCTGGGTAGACACAGCCAGTGACAGCATGGATTAGTTAAGGTCTCTTAATATCAGAATGTCCTTCCTATTTTGTCCCAGGCCCAAGAAGGAATCCTGCTGATACCATGTCTATGATCAGTGTGTGTCTAGCCATGTCTTGGAGGCTTACTATTATGAATTCAGTGCCGGCTACAGTCCTGGGCATGTGACAGGTGTTTAATGCATACTGCCTGAATGAAATGAATGAACGAGAACAAGCTTCAACTCTAGTCATAGGCTTATGATATATGTTGCATGTGATTGAGGCAAGGTTTTGGCTTTGATAATTTTTTTCTTTTTTGGTACTGGGGATTGAACTCAGGACCTTGTGCTTGCCAGGCTAGCATTTATTCTACTGAGCTATTTCCCCAGCTTCAAGATTTTTTTTTTTTTTTTTTGTCTTTTTGAGACAAGGTATCGCTACCCAGTTCAGGCTGGCCTTGAGCTTACTATGTAGCCCAGGTTGGTCTTGAAATTTCAACCATCCTCCTGCTTCAGCCTCCCATGTGCTGGAATTACAGGCCATGAGTCAGCACATCCAGCCTATGAAGATTTCATAATGGATTGAAATTCTGTAACTTGGAGAGATTCTTGCTATTATAAGGGGAAATCATAAACTTTTGAAGCAGGAGGGAGTTGGCTCTGCTCCCCTCCCCAGATTTCCATGTGACCTCAGGCAGGTAGGTCACTTCTACATTCCTGGGTCTCAGATGTGTCATTCGTTAAGACCACAGCTACTGTATGACTGCTGACTTTGCATGTGATGAAGCAATGATTTTCCAACCAGTGTTGAGCTCTGAATTCTATCCTAAAAGAATGTTGACAAGGAATAAAAGAGAAGAAAGGAGAAAGAGCGGAGACAGGGCTGGAGCCCTGCCTGCTAGCTGTCCTCTATCCCCCATCAGTGTCCCTGGGGCAACTCCCTCTTCTTCTGACCCTGTTTGAAACCTGAGATAATGAACACAAAGTTTCTGGCACATAGTAGGCTCTCAACAAATGTTACATCCCTTTCTTTACCAGTGAAGTCATATCAAACAAATCAAATTCCTCTCTCCTGTATGACTACCCTGCAAATATTTGGACATAATTCTTCAGTCTCCTGAGTCTGTCTTCTTTTCCTTCTGATAAACACTCAAGGGTCACAAATATTCCTCACAGGGATTGGCTTAAATCCTTTCCTTATCTATCCCAAGCTGAGGCCTCCACACTGAAGCTTGGTTTTTGGAGCATGACCAGGGAAGAATAAAGCACAACTAACTCCCTAGGATGAATTTCAGCACCCAATTTCTTTTATATTTATCTGTACTTCACTGAATCTTACTAACTTAGGCAACAGCTCCGTCTTTTCAGTCCTTTGCTCACTCTTTTTGCTTATGATCTGTTCTTTCAGGCTGAGGTCATTTGTGCCTTATCCAAACCACTGGTCAAACTTGAACACATCAAGGGCATAACAATGATGTAGGCCATTCCTCCTCATGTCTTGTAATATCCATGGCTTGGACATCCACATGGACTTCCAGTAGTGGGGAAACTTAGAAACTTTGCTTCCAAATCTGTCCCATTTTCAAAGTGGTGAGAAATAGTGCTAGGACCTGAATCCTGCCTGGGGCTTTTTCCATGCCCCTACAGTTTCTTAGGTGTAACTCTATACCATCTAGACTCATTAAGTTACTCATTTATTGTGTGGCAATTTCCAACATTTCTTATTTTCACATTTATTTTGGAACAGTCTTCATGAATTTCCCCATAACTTAGGATATATCATTATCTCCAATCCACAGATGAGGAATGAAACAGAGCCCAGAAACATTCTATGACCTGCCAGAGATCTGTAAAGTGACAGAACTAGCATCTGTACTCAACATTTGTCACCCATTGTATCTCCCATTGCATCCTCTGTGGCTGTGCTCCATTCAGACACGTGGCTTAGAATGTGTTAGTGCCGTAGGGGACACTGTGGTATGGTAGTATCTGCCTAGGGAATATGGGCTGTCTTTTGGTTCAAGATATGTTGAAGTGCTAACTCCTGGTATCTGCAGATGTGACCTTAGTTGGAAATTGCATTTGTGATCAAGTAGGATGAGGCTGGAGCAGAGGAGGACAAGGCTTCTAATCAAATATCCTGGTGCATGTGCAGGAGGAGGGAGAGAGACAAACAAAATTGTGTTATGGAAAAGAGACTGGAGAGATGTAGCTACAAATCAATGTAGTAAGGGCTAACAGCTTCTACCCAAAGCCATGAAGGGACCAGGAATTCTGCTACCCAGATAGCCCCCTGCTGCTACCTGGATGTCAAACTCTAGCCACCAGACAATGTGAGAACACATCGCTATTGTTCTGCGCTACCCTACCCAATTTGTAGCACTCTGTCGAGTCAGCCATAACCTCTTCTGGACACCTAGTTTGGAAACACTTCAGGTACTATTATGGGAAGGCCCTTTGGCACACAGGTAGGAAAAGCATGTGTATGTATCTCCCATCTTCTGTATCCTGCCTCTTGTCCCTTCAGCAGCCACCAGGTCATTTGAGGCTCACTCCTCTGATAAAGTGTTCTTTCTCCTTTCCCTGTGCTCCCACTGGCTGTGTGGGCCAGCATCTTGCTTTGTTGCTAGAGAGGGTGCCACCCAGGGGAGGCCGAGATCTGGCACATGTGCTGCCCTAAGGCTGGTTTAGCATCTAGTACCTAGCAGGGCTGGACAACTATTCAGGAAATGGCTTCTCCTTTGTTTTCTGGGTATGAGCTTTAGCTCTCATTGGCTAATAGGAAGTTTGGCAGTACCTACAAGGGTGATAGTGTTTGCATTTCTTTAATTCCTGTTCCCGGCAAGAGATGAAGACTTTCTGCATTCTCTCCAGGCCAGTGGGTTGTTTTCATCCTTATTCCTAGGCAGAGTCACTCACTACTCCACAGCACCCAAATAGGAGAGCCAGGGATGTTAGTGCTCCTCATACAAAGATTGTTAACAATAAGTGAGGCTCAGCAAGTTTATAAGACTTCCTAAAATTCTGCCTGAGCCAGGCATGAGTTGAGCATGAAATTGATACACGTGCCTGGCACCAGGAACCTGGTTTTCTAACAGATTTAGCTCAGATGACTCCCAAAGCAATAAGGGGGCCACTGACTGAAGAAGGAGCTCAGAGAGTTGAGAAGAATAGGTCCACCCTAAGGAAGTTAACACAGGGCTAACCCAAGATTGGAATCCAGCACTTTAACTCCCAGTCTAGACCCAGGTCTCTGGCTCCCAGGGTGAGTTCCTTGGGTTCCCAAGAGCAGTTACCTTCATAAGAAGCCTTGAATCCCAGAGAGCTCCCGCTGCCATCAGTCTGGAAAAGGAGCCACATCTGATGGTTGGTGCTGACGATCAGGTCTGGAACTGAATTACCTGTCAGACTGTTAGGAAACAGATGTTTAGAAGCATGTCCCTTGCCATGGCACTTATGGACAGCGACAGTCTGACTGCAGGAGCTTGGGGGACAACGAAGAGCCACACCCACTCCAAGACCTGCCTGTCTCTGCTTCCGGCCACATGTGCTGGACAGGGGACCCTTGCTCTCATATGAGGCTACTGTGTGGGGCAGAGGAGAACTCAAAGGCTCCTCCAAGCAAAGGCTCAACATGCTCGAACCCATGGAGCCCTAATATTGTCCTCCCCCTAGACTACACCAGAGCACACTGGCTATCACTAGGTAAGGAAATGGGGCCCTGTGTCTGCATGACTCCAGTTCTCTCAGGCCACTCATGCTCCAGATAGTTCTGAGCCTGGAGGGAGGTCACACAGCCATAGTGGGTGTGGCTGGGACTAAGCACTACTGGGTGGAGAAGCAGGGTCTGCGGAGGTGCAGATAGCCACGTAGAAAGCTTCAGCCTTCACGCAAAACCTCTGTTCACCCCCAGGAACAGTTTATTCTGGACACTTTGCATGGGAATCCCCATGAGGACGAGGCCAGTGCTTGGATCCCCTTGGCTGGTATAGAGACAGCTGGAGGGCTTATCACCGTCAAAAGACACTCAAAGGGGAATCTTGCACGATACCACTACACCAGCGGCACTGTTAAAAGATACTCCAAGGACCAGGTAGAACCAGACCAGATTTGGAGACCCCCACACCACCCCACCGCCCCCAGCCAAGGTCCCTTGTTGTCCTGGCCTCTGGGCAAAACTCAGGGCTTCACTTACATGTAGAGAACTGTCTTCTGGTCCCCATCCTGCCCACCGTCCCCGACAGTCAGGGTGTCATAGCCCCTCTCCAGGTCAAACTCCTCAAAGGCCAGCTTGATCACCTAGGGAGTGAGCACAGGGTTAGTCGCTGCCTAGGCTTTGAGGAAGACTCCAAAGCCTGAGGACTAAGTGGAAATCTGCTCATTGTGTTCTGACAGCACCTGCGAGTTGCGGGTGACATCATCCCACAGAAACTGACAACTTATGAGCTATTTCTCTCCAGGCCACCTAGTCTCTGGGGCCTCTTAGGCCTGTGAAGACGTTCGTGGCCCATCTGGCCAATTCTGGGGGCTGTCACAGCAACACCAGGCACATCTGGCCAACTGCGGGATGACTGGACTTTCTTCATGCTTTCATGCTCAGAAATCCCCATGGGGTTGGTGGCGGTATTTCAGGCCACATGTGGAATCTCAGCTTTCTTTCCCTAGGGACCTGTAGAAGCTTCTCCCAGCCTCTGCCTGGCCTGTTTCTCTCCCATCTTTTTCTGTTTGCTTCCTTTTTGAACGAATGAGTGCTCTTGGAAAGACATTTCAACTAGGCTCTTCCTTCCTCATTTGTTTTCATTCTGCCTTTCACTAATACGTCCTAAGCACCTGCCATATGCCAGGCTGGGGAGGAGGTTTCCATGGTGAGCATGACATTGTGTCTGCCCTGGCTGAGAAGAGAGGTCGGAGACATAAACTGTTAACCACAACTTCAAGAGTCAGGTGCAAAGGTGAGCACTGAAGAGAAGAGAGAGACCTGCAGTGGGGGAAGAAGGGAGGCCATTCTGATGGCAGCATCCAAGGGGATCCAGAAGGCTAAGGAAGCCTCTGTCAGACCAAAGCGGGTGGCAGAAAGGAGGAGGGGACACTCTGAGGACTCAGGGCCTGAGCTGCGGCTGGGATGACACACCTAGAGCAAGCTGCTTAGTGTCTGCTCGCAGCCAGTTGTGAGCTGCCAGCTGCCTCGCTCTCGGGAACTATGTGGCTGGGTGCTCCGTGCATTTCTGGGTGTGAGAAGCCCAGAAGTTGAGACGCCTACCTAGATCTGCACCTCAAAGGCTTCTTGCTCCTCCCTTCAAGGAGCTGGGGGAAAATGATGAAACCAGGGGAGAGGACACCGCCGTCTGGCTGCTCATGTGCAGCCAACAGGCAAGAACGAGGTGGGGCTGGGAGGAGGTGCCAGACATTGCAGCCAGGCAGGTGAGCCATGGAGGGTGGAGAAGTTGGGGCTAGCATTGTACTGGTGGAGGACAGAGCCTTAGACACTTCCCTCCTCACTGAAGAGACTAGTGTCAATCTCTTTCTCTCTCTCTTTCTTTCTTTCTTTCTTTCTTTCTTTCTTTCTTTCTTTCTTTCTTTCTTTCTTTC
>PVKA01050030.1:0-12940 GCA_004027165.1 Ctenomys sociabilis | reverse complement strand
ATTGCAAACTGTTTTCATAATGTTTTGGTATCATAGAAGGTGCATACATGATACTATACTTACAGACATTATTATAGCATATGTCTCTTATCAGTAAATTAAGAGAGTGTAGCTGTTTGCGTATCTTATTTTTTTATACCTGAATTACATCAAAGATTCAATAATTAATACTTTCTACCTTGTTATTTTCCCAGTGGTTGTCCATAGTACTAGAAGCCGACATAATATCCTGTCCAACCACCATTAGTGCAAATCTTGCCTCACACAGAATTATGTAGAAGCACGGCGTTATCTATCCCAGCTGTATTGTCCATACACACACATCATGATTCTTCCTTTCTATACCCCTTCCTTTATCTACACCTAAATGGGCACTCCATTGTCATTCAACTAATTTAGGTGCCTGAACTCGACAACACAATCCAACACAGTCCAGCATTTCACAACAATAGTGAGTTATCTGAAGAAGTTGTCGACTATAGCCATTTACAGCTCAACTTATTATTATGGCCCCGCAGTGTATACCTCATTTTTATAATTTTCTGCTGGATGGTTAAGACCTAGATAGAGCAAGGCCTATAAACCAACACATGTACTCTTTGTTTCTTATGAGGTCAGTGAAGTCCCCTCAGGGTTTATCTTGTAGTCCTGTACATTATTCTGTAGATCCTTTGACTGTGTCATCCATGTGGATGAGTCACGGCCAATGCTTGACCAGTTTGCTCTCTGTGAGAGCCTGAGAGAAAGTTTTCTCTCCATGTGACTCTCCCCAGGCACACTATAGAATTTCGATCTCTTTCCTCTGTACCTCCATAATCTCCTTGTTCAGAAAATTTGGGGCTCAATTGAGTTTCACGATGTTGCAGTACAAGTTCTCCTATGTCCTGAGTCTTCACTGACCTTGAAAGGCTAAGGCCAAAATGTTGGTTGGCCTTGTGGCTCTTCCATTTCTCCAATTCTTATCTGTGAACTTAGGTTGTTAACCATCCAGAAGAAAAGCTGATTAGTACCCTGCAGCATATGCCATTCACTTTGCTTTATCTGACTCAAGTGTTTTTAGTTGTTCTACATTTCCATTTATATTTCTGCTTTTCGCTTCTTATACTAGGGAGACTATACAATATTTACACATGTGTGTCTGGTTTATTTCACTTATGAGTATATGTTCGAGTGGCATCCACTTCAATATAAATGCTTCAAGTTGATCATTCTTAATAGCTGAGTAATGCTCCATTACATAGAAATACCACAACTTTTTCAATCATTCCTCATGTGACGGACATCTTGGTGGTTTCCAAGATTTTGCTATCACAAATTGTGCTGCAAAAAACATGGGTACACACATAATCACTATGATACAATGTTTTCAGTTCCTCTGGGAAAATTCCCAGTAAGGGGATAGCCCGCTTGAATGGGATTTCTAGTCCTACTGTTTTGAGGAGTCTCCACATTGACCTCCACAATGGTCTACATTCCCACCAGCAGTGGAGAAGTGTTCCCTTTTCCCCACAACCTCTCCAACATTTGTTTGGTTGATTTCCTTATGCACCCATGTTTATAGCAGCACAATTTGTCATAGCTAAACCTTGGAAACAACCCAAATGCCCATCACCTGAGGAATGGATAAAAAGTATTTGGTATTTTCACACAATAGAATATTACTCATCCATAAATAACAATGATTTGATGCTTTTATAGGTAAGTGGATGCAAATAGTGACCATACTCATAAGTGAAATAAATAAGACCCACATGTATAAAATACCATCTTGTCTCCCTAGTGTAAGAACCTGAAACAACAAATTTTGAAAAGGCACAATAAATGTTCCATGTACTTCATAATTCTTCATAGAACTTAGTAGACCTAATCACCACATCTTCTAAAATATGAACAGAAAACTAACATTTTTTTCCTGAGTTCCCAGAATGTTACACCTGAAATAGCTGAGGAAAGCTAAAGATTACAAGGACCTTGGACAACGGAGTACAATAAATCCTGAACAAGCTTTCTATTTTCTTTAGAAATTTGTGCTAAAAAATAAGGACTTCCCCAGTCAATATATGCCAGTGTTGGAGTTTCAAACATAGCACTTCAAAATATCTATTTCTAGCATACTGATGATTTTAAGGTGGCTATTTGGAGAAATAATAGACTCAAAAGAATCTCTGAAAATCTGCCCTGCTATTAAAGAAATTTACATTATAAAGAGTTGTTCACTACTGAAGGTATCTGTATCAGAGAGGAACAACCTTCATCAGCAGGAGTACACATCTCTGCACAATTTTGTGCCCACTTACTTATTTTTATGAGTACAGAGATGCAGTACACAATGTCTTTGTTCTCTTTGTCGAGTGGGTAACTGTATCCAACACATTTTAATTTCTTTTTTCATTTCTTTTCCCTTTTCTTCCTCCATCTCTTGACCCCTTCCTATCTTAAAATAATTTATTGCAAAAAGGCATCTAAGATGAACAAATCAGACACTTTTGTAGATATCACATTGTCTTCCCAGTGTGAGAAATTGAAACAGTAAATAAGAATCAAAATGTACAATAGATATCATGACATGGGGAGAGAACCTAGGGAAAATGAAGGAAAGAAATGGGAGAGAATGATTTAAAAACAGTTAAAATGGAAAAAATTCATCATAAAAAGGGAGAAGAGGAGGGATAGATGGGAGGAGAGAGGATGGGTTTTAAAAAAAGGGCAATGAAAGTATATTGTTGACAGATCCAAATTTCTTATAGTGAATGTGACTGTTATTCATATCTAAAATGTATCAGTAAATTTCATTAGTAAAATCCAAAACACAGAAATATCACAGTCAAACCTTTAAACAAATAGCCCTCATAGGTATCTATAGAGTATTTCATCCAACAGTTGGGTATACATTCTCCTCTGCAGTATGAGGAACTTTCTCCAAAATAGAGTAAGTACTACCCAATAAAGAAAGCTTAAGTAAATGTAAAAGAATTGAAATTATGAGTAAACGATAGTGCAGTGAAACTAGGAATCAACGACAAAGCACATACAAAACCAACTTCATGGAAACCAAATAGTATACTCGGAAAGAAACAATAGGCTGCAGATGAAAACAAGGAAGAAATTAAACAGTTTCTATAAATAAATGGAATGCCAGGATAATGTATGAAAACTTACTGGACACAATGGAAACAATCCTAATAAAGAAGTTTATTATCTTTGTGAATGTGCACATGCAGTGGTGTTTCAGTTCACAAGCTTAATTTGTTCCCTGATTTCTGAAAAAGTGGTCATGTTTGTGTATGTGTGTGAAGAAATGATGTTCAGGGTCGTGTTTGGCATCTGATGTAGTGTTTGCAAACAAAAGCAAATTCTTACCAAATGCTTTTGTTTGCAAACTAAATTATTTACAAAGAAACGCGTTCATGAACCAAGATATGTGTATAGAAACAGAACAAGGTTAAATAAATAAGCTAGTGATGTACCTCACAGTTCTAGAAAAATAAGAACAATCCAAACACAAAGCCAATATAAGGGAGCCGATTATAAAGCTCAGAACAGAAACCAATGAAATTGAGAGTAAAAGAATCACTACAGATATCAATGAATTGAAGAGTTGGTTCGTTAGAACAATAGACAAACCCTTAGTCAATCTAATCAAAATGGGGAGAACAGTAACTCATAAAATCAAGATGGGCCTGCCAAAATCAAAAGGATATTAACAAGTACTTCACAAACACATACTTCAATACTTTGAGAATTCAGAAAAAATGGACAGATATATATTATTTCAAAAAACCCTAATAATCAAATAACAGGCAATGAAATTGAAGCAACAACTTAAAAAAATATCTGTCAACTAAGTAAACTTCAGATCCAGCAGGGCGTACTATTGAATTTTACAAGAGCTTTAGGGAGGTCTAATGCCAATACTGCTAAACATCTCTAACAAAATTGAACAGGAAGAAAGTCATTCCTTAAAACTATCATTATCCTGATTCCAAAACTATCCAGGATCAAGAGCTTGCCAAATAACTCAGCAGGATAAAGTGCCTGCTTGCAGCCATGGCACTGGAACATGCTGAGACAGCAATTGAGACTGGGAGTAGCGGTACACACCTGTAATCCCAGCTCTTAGGAGGCTGTAAACAGATGGATAGCTATGAGTCTGATCTAGTAGTGAGACCATGAGCTCCTTGTATACTCTTTTCTAAAATAAAAAAAATTAAAAAATTACCCAAAATCTAAAAAACAAAAGGCAGCTACCATGTTTCTAGAGAAAATAAACCTCAGCTGACATTACCACGGTGATGGACAGTGTCCTACAGAAGACTGTACCTCTCTATTCTCTTATCCAATGGCTACTCTATAAGGCAGGCAAGGCAAGGGTAGGATTGCAGCTAGAGTTTTCGATCTCTAGTTTTAAAGGATATTAGAAATCCTATCACTTTCAATAACTTAGATGAACACAGATGACACTGTGCTACATGGAACAAGCCACGCACAGAGAGACAAACACTACAGACCTCATTTGCATGTAGTATCTTTAAAAAGTTGAATTCAGAGAAACAAAACAGAATGGTGATTTCAAGAGGCTGAGTTAAGGGGAGGAGCAGGATGATGTGAGTTAAGAGGTACAAAGATCTAGTTAAACTGGGCATGGTGGTGCATGCCTGTAATCCCAGCACTTGGGAGACAGAGGCAGGAGGATTGTTGTGAGTTTGAGACCAGCTTGAGCTACAAAGTGAGCTTAAGGCCAGCCTGAACTGCATAGTGAGACCCTGTCTCAAAAAAATAAAAGATCTAGTTAAGTTGGGTGAATACGTTCTGAAAATCTATTTGAAAGAATTATGATGATAATTAATAATAATGCATTTATATTTGAAGATTGCTAAGCCTCCAGATCATAAATGCTCTTACCACACAGTAAGAAAAAGAGAGAGGTTTTGGCTATAATATTAGCTCGATTGTGGTAGTTATTTCACATATGCAAAATATTTTCACACATACACCAAAATAAGCATTGTACTCCGTAAAATATATGTTTCTTAGTTGAATTTTACATAAGTGAAGCTGAAAAATAATTTTTAAACTTAGAAAGATAAAAAGTTTTTTCTTCCAAAATAAAAAAAAACACATAGGTGGAACAAAATGTTTCTAACTATATTTTTATAGCAATGATCATGTATAAAATATATAAAACTACAATTTTAAAATGCACTCAACAAAAAGGTTAGTCTCTCTCTTTCAAGAAGATATAAAAGTGACCAATAAGCACATTAAAATATGCTCAATTTTATTATTCATTAAAGAATCCAAATCAAAATCAGGGTGAGATAGCACTTCACACCCACTAAGATAACTAAAATAAGACAGTGTTGACAAATATGTGGAGAAACTGGAGCCTTAATACATTGCTGGTGGGAATGTAAAGTGGGGTGGCTGGTTTGGAAAACAGTTTGGAAACTGCTCCAAAAGTTAAACCTAGAGATTCTATTTTATAACCTAGCAGTTTGATTCAAATGTATGTGCAAGAAAATTGAACATATTTATTCACACAAAATTAAAATATAAGACTTCTTAGTCCTCATACAAAAAGCTAGGTATTTGACACTGTATATTAAATATAAATAAAAAGCTTGAAAATTTTGAGGTAAGGGGAGGTAATATTATATCCAACACCTCTCTCTTTTCTTACTGTGTGGTAAGAACATTTATGATCTAGTGGCTTAGCAATCTTCAAATATAAATGCATTATTATTTATCATCATCATAATTCGTTCAAATAGATTTTCAGAACTTATTCACCCAACTTAACTGAAACTTTGTACCTCTTAACTCACATCATCCTGTTCCTCCCCTTACCTCAATCTTTAAAGTAAGTGAATACATAATACAAACTATAGACCTTTCTGTTAAAGAACCAGCTAGGTAAATGCAGGGTAGGAAAATACAGAGCAGGGAAGCACTTATTCCAATGAGCCATCTCCCTGACCCCTAGTATAAACAGCACAGTTGGGACAGATAACGCTGTGCTTCCACATAATCCTATGAGAGGCAAGATTTGCACTAATGGTGGTTGGATAGGATATTATTTTGGCTTCTAGTACTAAAGACAACCACTTGGAAAATAAGGTAGAAAGTATTAATTATTGAATCTTTGGTGTAATTCAGGTATAAAAAATAAGATACACAAGCAGCTACACTCTCTTTATTTAATGATAAGAGACATACGGTATGATAATGTCTGTAAGTATAATATCATGTATGCACCTTATAGGATACCAAAACATTATGAAAACAGTTTGCAATGTACTAATTTATCAAACCCATCTTGTCAAGGTATCTTAAAAATGTCTCATTGATATTTGTACTTCAATAAAAGAAAAATTAAAAAAAGAAAATACAGAGCAAAGATTCACAAATGGAAACTATTTCAAGAGCCAGTGCCTAGATAGGAAAGTCTTGATTGCAATTAACAATTTGTATGTTAGCATAGACAAATCTGAGAGATAAAAAAAAAATCCAGGACTTTCCCCTACTTCTTGTGAATTTTATCTAACAAAAGGAGTTTGACCAGGTTCTCACAGTAAGTATCAGAAGAAATTCTACTACATTTCCAGTTAGGAGAGAGTAAGAAGAATCAGTTTGAAATACACTGTAAAACATAATAAATATATATTGAAGGGCACTCTATTCTTAACAAGGTCTGCACTCTGCAGGAACTAGTTGACCAGAACTTAAATTGTATAAGTATTATTGGGGTGTAATTCATGGGAGGAACATGAATATCCAATTCCAGTCTGTTGTCACCCACCACGTGGGAGAATAGCAATCATCTCTAGCCCACTCAAGTCTTCCACACGGGAGAAAGGAATAATTCCAGCACACGTTAGCTTTCCTCGTTGAAGGAGAGAAGTATACAATTCTACCTCAGCCAACTTATGGAACATCAGAAGAAGAGAAAAGCAAAGAAATCTTTGTGAATTTCAATTAAGAGACATAGCCTCACTAAACACCAGGTTCGATCATAGTACTATGGAACACCTCCCATGCATACTGTTTAGGAACACATTGCCACAAGGCTGTTCACAGTAGTGTTGCAAATTAGTCTAGTGTTCTTTAGCTCAATTCAGATGAAAATCACGAAATGGTAAAGTGTAGTCCTGCTGACGGCATTGCTGTCCCTAGATGACAGAAGGTAATGCTGGATTCCAACCATTGCTAAGGCTAGCAGCGGGTCACCACTCCTACTAGTTATCACTGAATGATGCTGAATATCTTATGTTGATGCTGCTAGGTGCTGGACTAGCTCTGCTGCTAGTCTTTGCTGACTGCTGATCTCTGGAGTTCTCTGGTAGTAACAGCTCCAAGTATTTTTTGGATTATTTTTGTTTGTTTTTCTTTTTGGTCTTTCTTTGGAAACAACTACTCTGTCCACATTCCTCAGGATAAAAATCCTGACTGTGGAGTCAACACTAGCTGAGAAATAAATCACAAGCTCATTAACAAGAATAGTGTCTAGGCAAAAAAAAAGGGGTATACAAAGGAAGAATCATGATGTGTGTATAAACAGTACAGTTAGGATAAATATGCCGTGCTTCTGCATAATTCTATGAGAAGCAAGAGTTGCGCTAATAGTGGTTGGACAAGATATGATGTCGGCTTCTAGTACTACGGACAACCACTAGGAAAATAGCAAGGTAGAAAGTATTAATTATTAAATCTATGATATAATTCAGGTATAAAACAATAAGATAAGTAAACAGCTACACTCTCTTAATTCGCTGATTAGAGACATCTGCTATAATAATTTCTGTAAGTAGAATATCATATATGCACCTTGTACGATACCAAAACATTACAAAAACAGTTTGCAATGTTTTAATTTATCGAATCTGTCCTGTTAATTTGTCTTGAAACTGCTTCATTGCTATTTGTTCTTCAAAAAAATAAATAATAATAATAATAATAAAATAATAGGAATAGCAAAATGAGTCTTTATTTTAGTAGGACCTGTACTGCAGACTAAAGGGAGTGGCACACAGTAGGGGGCTCTCTTAGACTAAAAACAGAGAAGTGGTTGGGGGTTGCTGCTTACAAAGCATCTGTAAGACTTTCAGTGAGGGGGAGGGCTAAAGCTAGAGGATCTTCTGGAAGGCTTGCTATGAATGTTTGGTATACAAATAGGGGGATCAGATTCCCCCGTTCCAGATCTTAGCTACTCTAGGAAACCCACTCTATTCTTCAAATTTACAACAGTGCCATTTACAGAGATGAGAGTGGGAAAGGGACACCATAATGGTTTAATAACCATGGAGGACACTGCTACGTAAGTAGGGAGGACACTGAAGCAAATAGTTCCAGTATATTGGGGTTCAGGGAAGATCAAAAGGAAGTAAGGGTAATGGCTGTGTTGGCTGCCAGCCAAGCCACACTCATCCTACACCCTACATGGGAAAAAATGATACAATCAGGTGCTTCTTTCTTTTTGGTACCAGAAATCAAACTCAGAACATTGTGCTTGCCAGGCAGGCACTTCACTGCTGAACTACATTCCTGGCTTCTTGTTGGTCACAGTAGTTCCTGTTACCTAGTGTATCCTATTTTGCTATCTAATAAATAAATAAATAAATAACTGTAAGGCATACACACAAACATGCACACAATTTGAAGAGAAAGACTGTGTCAGAACCAGCCATAGAAGAAATGTTGGAATTATTAGAACAGAAATGTAAAGTAAATTACTATCTAAAGCAGCTTTTCTCCACCCAGTGTCTTGCACCATGTTGTTCCTGTGTTTGAGCCTCCTCATTATGGGCTGGAACTGTGAGTCAAAAAGAATGCCTCCCTCTTAAATTGTGGTTGTCAGACAATGTGAGCCGGCACTGAGAAAGTGACTAGGACAGTAATCGATGCAGAAAGTTAATAGGTACCAGAGAAGCCAGCGTGTTCTTATGACTGTCCCTGACCATGATTCAGAAGCCATTGGAACATATTAATGGGAAGAATTTTGAAAACTTCAGGGATGTGTGCTAATGAATCCTAAAATGTTGTAAGAAGAGATTGACAGGCAGTCCAGCAGAGATCTCATAAACCCGGAATGCTTGTAGGAATGAAGATAGGAAGCATCATGTTCATGAGGTTTCACGTGGGAGCAAGAACTCTATTTAGAATTGGCATAAAGTCCATGTGTATTGCATTCAGCAAAGAAATTGTCTGTGCTTTTTCCATGCCCTAAACCTTTGAGGCTGAATCTAAAGTGGGGAGACTAATTGCTGGCAGAGGAAATTTCAAAGCAGCTCAAAGTTTAGGGTGTAGTGTGGGTGCTGTTCTGACAAGTTGTACAGTGAGAATCGACAACAACAAGCACAGTTGAAACATTAGGAAAATGTAAAGTTGGGCCAGAACAGGATTACAGTCAAAGCTGAGGTCATCACAGTTGTGTATGCCAAGAGTAGTACTAATCAAATGAAGCTGAGTACAGTACTTTATACCAGAAAGATAGAGACAAATTTTTTAATGATATCTTAGAAATTAGCAATACCTTAACCATCAAAGGTTCAGAGCCAAAAAGTGGAAAGCCTTTTAAAATGCTTTGCTTTGAAGAGGGAGACACAGGGTGGCCTGCTCACTCAGCATCACCAAAGAAAGTATTTACCTGTGCTCAGCCATCCAGGGACTTGGAGAATGTTGCAGATATGGACCAAGAGACAACTGGTTTTCACACTGATGACAGACCCTGGCATCATCCACATAATGCTGACCCTGCAAACATAAAATTTCAAGAGTTGAGGGTCAATATAGGCTTTTACATAGATTTAAAAGGAAATCTTAGGCAAACAGGAAGTATATAATAGTGTCAGAACCCCTCCTAGGAATTCCTGAGCCGGCAAAACATTAAACTGCAGGAAAAACACTGAACCTGCAATGAAGTACCCCAGGAAGTGTGAGAAGTCAGGAACACAGAATATCTGTAGGTGGAAAGCGTCAGTCAGCAAGTGGAATGTGGGTTGCAACTGGAAAGGACATTGAGGCACAGTGGCCCAAGACATTAGAGCTGTACCTCATGTCACCATTGACCTGGATGCTGAATATAGAGCTACAGTCCTTAATGTTTGCACTGCTGGATTTGGTCTCGCTGTGGTCTGATTCTTTCTATTCCTATGTTCCTTCTTTTGGGAGTGGAAATGGGAATGTTGGCCCTATGCAGTTATATGGGGATCATATAATTACTTTTATAATTTTATAGGGTTCACAATGAAGATTTTGTCTTGCATCTTAAAGGAGACTTTGTTTGGCTTTTGAGTAATGCTGCAACTGTTGAGGCCTTGGGAAGGAATTAATGTCGTTTAATTTTTACATGTAATAGATTCATCATATTAGGTAGAAGTCTTAATTTGTTATTGCATTTATTTGAAGATTAAGTATAGTTTGAGGAGATGTGTTTGTGCATCAAGTTGACAAAGAGTGGACAGTGCTGGTCTAGCTTGGCTGCATACTTGGATTGGCTTGAGATATTCTGAGAAGACTAGTAAAGAACACTTCTGTTGTGTCTAGGTGGGTCATAGACTATGACCTACGAAACTATGAGCCAAAATAACTTTTTCTGCTTTAAGGTGTATGTAAGTTCACTCATTACAGGAATGGAAAGCTGATCAACATAGATCCACATGTACTGACATTGTTTTTGATGTGCTAATATTGGTCCATCCATTATAACAAGTATATTAAAATAGATGTCATGATACCTTGGTTCATGTGTGCTTCTGTTCATGAGGAATCAGGTTTGCACATAGGAGTGTTTGGCAAAATTTTGACTCCATTTGCTAACTCAGCATTAGGTGATAAACATGACTATAGATACTTCCAGAATTGTGGAAAGAACTGAGTTTGTAAGCCAGTGTACCACTGTACATCATGCATGTAGCAGGACAAATTGATAACAAAGGACACTACAATATGTAAGATCAGAGGTAATATGGGATATCTCCTTACAATCCTCTCAATTTTGTTGTCAATCTAAAAATCCACTTACAAAATACAGCCAAGAGAGCAAGAGTGTAGTGCAATGGTAGGGTGCATGTATAGAACATGTGTGGCTGTGATTAAAGCCACATACCACAATCAATCAACCACTAAATCTCTAAAGTAATTAAAATAAACCTGTATGAGTCAATTTTTGAAATAACATAAATATCTATAAGTTTATCAATAAGTAACGAGTACTAAAGCCATGCAGTGGAATATTATTTAATATTAAAAAGAAATTGTTGATTATATTACACTATGAATGAACCTCAGAAACATTATAAGTAACACTATTCAAAAACATAGGTCACAAATTTTGATTCTATTTATATATTCAGAGTAAGTAAATCAGGAAATGAGAACGTCGGATTTCATTTCAATGAAATGAAAACAACTCAAAAATTTGTAAGGGGCTGGAGAGATAGCTCAGTGGACTCAGAGCCTGCTTAGACAAGCACAGGGACTGGGGTTTGATTCTCTGAACCGCATGCTGCACCAGCCCCACCCCTGGGCATGCTGAGCTGGCCACTGAGACCGGGCCTGGTGGTGCGTGTCTTTAATCCCACTGTTAGGGAGGCTGAAAACAAAAGGATCACTAAGAGTCCAAGTTGTGTAGCGAGACCCTGTCTGAAATACATAAATTTAAAAAATGGTAAGTAATGCTAATAATCACACAACCCTGTTTGAATTTTGCACTTTAAAGGTCAATTTATGATATGTGAATTACACTTCCATAAAGCCGCTTTAGTCTAAAATCCTCTAGACTAAGAAATGGGGAAAATTGGATTCTAGTATAGGTGTTGTTGTATTTTTATTTAACTTCAGACTAGTGTTTAGTCTTCCTGGTTTTGGTTCCTTATCTGTGGAATGCAATCTTACTACACTAAGGGCACATACATTTTCTAATAATTTATGACTTTACACCCCATCATTTGCTTTATGAAGCTATCCTTTTTCCTGCTACATAAATGTGACCTCTTCTTTTTGGAACTAACACTATCACCCACCTTATGTGATAACTATTTGTGCTTTGACTTAGCTCATAAAAGTGAAGTTGGAGAGAGAAAATCCAGCTGTCTTGGAAATGACTTTCAGTAGATTTTTATATGACTTCAGAGATCAGGTATTTTATATGAGGGAGGCACTGTATGAAATGAAACTATCAGGCAAAAACAACAGTGGCAACTCTTTTTCATTCAATGTTACCAAAATAAGGGATTTATAGTTTTCCCTACATTTGATGCAAACTTGATGCCAATTTTGGCACAGTAAATTGCGTGCCTCGTGGGAAGTTTGTTGTACAAAATCAAATACATCTCTTTTTATCACTTACACATGACTTTGAGCCCTATTTGATAATAGATTGTCCAGTATACTCTGGCAGCTGCACTGTTGAGAATGATGAAAATATTCTAAAATAAAAATAAGTAAATGTTTGAACCACTGTTATTTAATTGCAATTAATCAGGTTTTACTATTTCTGTAGTTGTCTTGAATTACATTGCTTTTAAGCAACAAAATCATTCAATAAGAGACCTCAGTAGAGTATATATTATTACGAAATCTACTTTGAGAAGTTAGGCCACTGAAATCCTGAAATCATCTTGAGTTTGCAAATATTTTTAAAAATAGAAAATTACACAGACTTTGCTTTTGTACATATCTTTCTACATGTGTTTTTAACATGCTGGAATTTTTGGACAAAGTGAGTGGAGTAAAACCATAATCAATGGTTTCTCATGTTTTTACATAATTACAAAAGACAATTGTTTGAAAACTGCTCTTCAGTTTTGAGTCCTTTCCTGCACTGATGAACCACATAATTTAACTCAAAAACATTCCTCAATGAAAAGGAAAAATCAGCCCTCACCTGCTAATATGAAACTATGACTTCATAATCTCACAGCATTCCCTTTTTATTATGCAT
>PVKA01050029.1:0-12938 GCA_004027165.1 Ctenomys sociabilis | reverse complement strand
TTTTTTTTTTTTGTCTTTTTGAGACAGGGTCTCATTATGCAGTTCAGGCTGGCCTCGTGCTCACTTTGTAGCTCAGGCTGGTCTCGAACTCACAACAATCCTCCTGCCTCAGCCTCCCGAGTGCTGGGATTACAGGCCCCAAATTTATTCTTTTCCATGTAGATATTAACTATTTTCTAGCAGTGTTTGTTAATAGAAACTATTGGACTATTGTTTCCCCCATTACATTGTCTTGCATCTTTTGTTCAAAGTCACTTGACACAATTGTAAAACATTATTTTTGGATATTTAATCCTACATCCTCATGCCTTAAACTGAGGCATATCATATTGTTTTGATTATGGTAGATCTAGTATAATCTATGAAATATGGAAGTTTGAGCCTTACAACTTTTTCTTAAACATTATTTTGGCTCTTCTAGGTCTTCCAAAACTAACAGTGCAGTGAACTGTGCTCATGGATGCTGTGGCAACGAAGCATCACTATTAAAACTATAAAGGAAACATTTATAATATTTGATTACAAATTTTTGAATATTATAAAGTAGTGTAAGTCAACTTAAAAGACAAAGTTCTATAATATTTCCAAGCCATGTGAATGCCAGTGGATCAATCTGATTAATTTATAAAGTAAAGCTTTGTAATAAGCTCATAGCACACATCCAAATTTAGCAGTGACCTAGGATACGAACAAACAATTTACGAGACAAGTTTGAATGGCTGATATGCTTAGATAAAAAATTTAAAGCCATGATTATGTAGAATTGAACAATCCCCCTTTTAAATCTTTCTGATGAAAAAGTGATTTTTTTAGTAATATTAATCTATGTTAGTAAGCATTGTTAAACTAAAATTCAGGTTTGGTAAAGAGCCATATTACATTCAAACTCTTTTTATTAACTAATTCTATTATTTATATTAAAGATTTTCTTAGTGATTAATATGCTAATAAACACAATACAGTATTAATTATTTTGGTTAAAAAGTAAAAAAATATAATTGAGCCAGTTAAATGTTCCATTAAGTACAATTTAGTTATGCAATGAGGTACTATAAACACATTAAAATAAATAATTTGAATTAAAGTTACAAGACAAAATGACTCATGGTACACATCTCACATGGAATACAATTGCTTTCATTCTCTTCCATTCCTCCAGGTGCGTTTTATCACATTGGAAGAAAGTCTTCATATTTTGGAAGTACAGGCCAAATAAAAGCATATGAAAAATAAGCTTCAGTTGGTTTTATGGTAATATATCCATATAATTGTATGGCACTCATATAATTTCATCATAAAGTCCTTTGTTTTGGGATTTTATAGAACAACGCTTGAAAAATTCTTAAAATATCAAAGACCTGACAGGAGAACTGGACAAGAGACCAGAAATCTTAAAGAGATTGAATGTGGAAGTGTCTCTTCCAGGCAGTGACTGGTGCTCATTCATATTACTGTTTAAATGTTTAAACTATATTTTAATGTGAACTGTGGAGTACAGAAATGGGAACCGAGGCCTGCATCAGGTGAGGAGGCCTACGGGAGACAATGCAAGGTGGCTCTTGTCTGGTGGGTGGCCTGAGCACCTGGTGTAGCATGTGCAAGTATTCTATGGAAAAGGCCCTGGATCACTGTGGGGAAAACTCAAGTAGAAAGACTCACATATTGCCAAAGAATTACTGAAAGGAGACAAGGTGGTGTAAGAGAGAACCCACAAAGATAAGCAGAAGCAGAAGCAAAATTTAAAAAAAAATGAAGAAAAAGAAGAAAACAAAGTCTCATAAAGATGTCAAATTCCAGAATCTCAAACAGCTCTACACCAGCCACATTTCATACACAGCACTTAAAGAATTAGATGACAACTTCTAAGATGATCAACTAATATTGTTCCATATTGATGAAAGAACCGAATGGAAAACTAAAAGGAAGGAAAATATAATAATTGATAGGAAAACCCCAATCTTTTATCAGTGGAATAACAGTAACTGAAGAAATAACCATAAACTGTAAAACAAGCCAGAAGTAATTGCATAGTGTGCTGTACCAAGTGACACAAAGAAGGAAAACAGAAATTAACCAAAAGAGTAAAAGATGATATGGACGAACTGAAAAGCTTGAACAGCTTTGATATGTTTCCAAATAATGGGACAGAGGTAATATTAGAAGAAATAATTGCTGGGAACTTTCCAGAACTTCAGAAAGATGAAAAACCACAGCTCTAAAAAACCCAATGAATTCCAACATGATAAATAAAAAAAAAAATTAGTGCTAGATACATCTTTATAAAACTGTGTAACACCAGAGTCAAAAAAAAAAATCTATAAGCAGGGAAAAAAAGATATATTATCTTTAAAGGAATATTAATCTGAAGTTGGCTTTTCATTAGCAAAACAGGTACTCCAGAAAGAAAAAAAATTGTTCTCAATTTTATATAACTTCCAGTCAAGAATTCCATATTTAGGAAAATAATGTTTTATGATGAAAGTATAAAAAGGTATTTCTGATTGTCTCTGAGACAGAGGGCTCTGCCAGAGGAGAGTGAGTCCACACCCTGTACTTCCTCTGTTGTCTCAGAGACAGTAGGGCCAGAAAGAGAATGGTAAATCTGGGCTGTGCGCTTCCTCCGTTGCTTTTAGGACAGCAGGATCCGTGAGAGGGGTCTGAGGGCACGTGCCTTTGGCTGGAACCCCAAGACCTGAGAGCCAGGACCACAGCCAGCCCCACGGTACACAGGTACATACAGGCCTTTGGAGGGGGGAATAATTCGTGAGACCAGCAACATGGAAGTGTCTGAGGCAGCAGCCAGGAACCAGCAGAACCCTACTGACCAAAGGCCAGTCCCAGTTCTCACATACAAGATCAGCTCCGTACCCGGCATATTCCTGGGATTAAATATGGACCCTATCACAGAACTATCAAATCCAGAGGTATTTTACTTTAATTCTCCCATGTTTGATTGGCTATCCATTTCCTGTCTGAATATATGCCATTTTGTTTTACATTCTGTAGTTATTTTTATATTAGGGGTTTTCCTTTTTTTTTTTTTCTCTCCTCTCTTTCTCTGGTCTCCTTTTTCTTTCTGTCTTTTCGTTTTCATTGTTTCTTCATTCTTGTTTTCAATGTCTATGTTTCTCACTTTTCCTTTTCCCTTTTTCCTCTTTTGCTCTTTCCTCAATTCTTAAATTTACATTTTCAAGTGAGTAAACATTATTTCTGCCCTTTCTGACTAATCCTTCACAATCTTTCCCTCCTGTGTCTTCCAGTTTCTCAAAACTTGGGTGAGCATCCTTTAATCACTAGCTTTGACTCTACTACATTTGGGCCAACTCATTACTTTGGTCTATTGCCCACTCATCTTAACCCAATCTTCTATGATCTTATTTTGAAATTGTATACCACCGTTTTCTTTAAAATTAAATATATATATATATATTTTTTTTTTTTTCAAATAAACAAATAGGTGAGTTTCTCATTAAGAAACTATTTTTAAAGAATATCCTGAACTAGGGCTGGCCAAATGGCTCAGCAGATTAAAGCACCTGCAAACAGGGGCTGGGGGTTCGATACCTGGGCCTGCCTTGCTGGTCCTGCCCTCTGGTCATGCTGAGATGGCAATTGAGACTGGGTGTGGCAGTGCACCCCTATAATCCCAGCTCTTGGGAGGCTGTAAACAGGTGAATCACCACAAGTATGATGTAGTAGTGAGGTTCTGAACAACCTGTAGACCCCTCCCTAAAATGCAAAAAAAAAAAAAAAAAACCATGAATATCTTGAGGTACATTCTTCATACAGATGGAAAATGGGTTGTAGATAAAGGGCCTCAGTCCAAGAAAAAAAGAACCAGGAGAACAAATTTGTATTAAATACAAATTAGGTTTAAATTAAGTATATGTGTATTAAACAGGACTAATATTGACCCCTACTGATTTTTAAAAAACATACATAAAGACATGACAGCATTAGCCCCTTTACTTGAGGGTATCCTCGTATATCCTCCTATGGACCTGAGGTGATTCTTTTCAGAAGAAAATTGTGAGGGTCACATGGCAAAGCTGACCCACCGAAGGTGGAGGCCAATGTGTCCTTGAGGATAGCAGCAGTCAGCTTCTCTAGGCTTCTCTTCACCAGGCCAAAGGGTGCAGAGAGTCCACAGGCCTGGGCGAGTAGGACTAGAGACACAGAAGCAGGAGAGGAGGCAATGAGGACACCCAGAGCACAAATGTTTCCTTGAATTACTCTTCCCTCAGGATGGTCTGTATGATGACATTAGGGGTTAACTCCCTATCTCACTTTTCCAAGCACCTTGTGCTCACATTGAGGCTGAGGAGCACTGGAGGAAAGAGACAGCCAACAGACAGAACGATGCCAGAGGGCTGAAGGAAGCTGCCATATCTGCAACACAAGCACTCCTCTCAGAATCTGACCAGGAAAACCTGAGTGTGAGAATGTCAGAGTGAGCTCAGGCCCAGACGCTAAGGAGGTGCGACATTAAGGCTGGTGACACAGATGGAGTCAGTCTGAAGCTCTGACTTCAGCATCCTGCTTTCTTCATGCATGTGAGGCTGGGCAGTTTGTTCTGGACGTGGTGAACAGAGCTTCCTCTCGTAACTTGTGGTATCCAGTTGTGGATACAATGGAAAATGCTGATGTGAGCTGGTTTCTCCTTAGAATTTGTCTAGTTCTGTCAGAAGTATGCTGGGCTGAGGCTGGGAAAGCACTCAGCTCTGATCTAGTAGTGAGACTCTGAACACCCTTGTAGACCCTTCCTTAAAATAAATAAATAAATAAATAAATAAATAAATAAATAAATAAATAAAATAAAAATTAAAAAAAAATGAAGCACATAATTCTATCATTCTATCTTCTCCTTCAGAGCACAGTGGACTCCTGGCGGCAGGAATAGTACTTTTTAACCTTTAACAAAAATGACAGAAAAGTGTTATAAAGTACAAATAAGTGCAACAACAGCTTTCAAATAACAAGAACCTCTTCTTGGTTGTTGATAATTGAAATATTGGCCTTAAAATTTCATTGTGTGTAACATTTCTGGCATTCATATTTTCCTTCCCTTCCTGGGGGAGGCCATTTGGCCTTCTCATAATTTGGAAGAAAATTGATATCTTTTGGTTTTCCACATGGTCACTTACCAGAATCAGAAATCCTTCTGCACGGAGGTTGTGCTAGTCTTTTTTATATCAGCAGTGGGTGGGCCTGTTGTTCAATTTTAACCTAAGGAGACCAGGCAGTTCAACATGTCAACATTAATGTATATTCAAAACCTGATTCAAATAATTTTTGTTCTACTGAAGGAACTTGAAAACTATTCCTGAGTTATCAGCCAAGAAAAGACCTAGTGGTACTATATAGAATGAAGATATTACCATGAAGTAATTATTGGCAGATCCTGCTCCATCCTTAAGAATTGAAAGCTGATATTTTCTGAAGGTTTGGAGTAAAAAAAGAATATTTTTGTTGGCAGAAAACATCAGTGCATAGTTTAGAGGACATCTCACTACTCTCTCCCTATGACCAATTCTACCAATGAATTTATTCTCTTATTTAATCTCATACGATCCGGCCACCATGAACAGCATTTGTATGGTTTCTCCGGAACATCAAGGACTAGTACTGTTGGCAGGGCAATTAGCAATTTCATAATAGTTTTTATCCTAAGGATAGTATTCAGCTGTAGATAGACAGAACAGGTGAGTTTTGTTATGGCACTTGCCCCTTTCGTTGCTCTCTGGCTACAAAGTGAATCTGGTGAAGGATGATGAAGAAAGTGGCAGAGCTTGGAGATTTAAATGAAGTAATGCTGTGACTTACTGATCCTTCCAGGTTAGGATCAAGGAATTATCCTCTAAACATTATGTGATGTCAGGAAAGTGTGCTTTGAACTCATGAAACTAACTCTTAGTTCGAATCACTTTGGGAAGATGAAATAGATTTTGGACGTACAACACAATAAGTTTATTTTAAATAGAAGACAAGCAGGGCCAGAGGTTTTAAATGACATACTTAGTACTAAGTGCTCCTGTTATGTTCAGAACCGAGTTTCCAGTCCATTACTTCTTTCATAGTACTTACTGATTTTCCACTTCACAGAGACAGTTCAGAACACTGCATAGATTAAAAAGATAAAGTAATGTGGCATTTATTCTCCTAAATGGTTGAGAGAGGTGAAAAAGATAGTAGTGGAGTGAGCTTTGATAGGCTGAATTTATGTGACTTTCTAGCTGTCTAACCCAAAGTGAAATTTTAAGTCTCTAAAACTAAATTTCCTGATCTGTGAAGTGGGAGTGAAGAGATTCAAGTGACATCATTCATGTAGGATGCCAAGCACTGTCTCAGGATGTTGCCCATTATTTCGTATGCATCCCCCACAGGATAGTTCTATGCATTGGTTGACCTGTATGCAGGTACCACTCTAAATCACTTCCCTCTCTTCCACTGTTATACCGGTGATGGGCGTGTGCTTGCTTCAGTACAGATGTCTTTTAAACAAAATGATGATGGAACAGTCAGTAATACCAGTGACTAATGACCACTTGAAGTTACCTGTTCGTGTTGTAGGAGATGAGGACATTTTCTAAACCCTTCCATGGGTGTTAGCTCCTCTTTTTCATTCGTTAGGCCCCCTTTTGGCCTAGGCATTGTATTAGATGATCTCCATGTGTCATCTCAGTAAATACTCACCAGGACCTTATGGAGACCTGTTGCTTAAGCCCCATTTTAAAATATGTGTGTTGCAAAGTTCAGAAAGTGAAGCAGTTTGCTTTTGCATATGCAAAATGACCAAAATTTGAAGTTAGTATCTGACATTAAACCCTATTCTGAAACACCTTCTACACAAAGAACAATGACTAAATCATCCAGTTTAGATCCTCTATATGTTCATTTTACTAAAAATTTCTATTTTTGATTAATTTAGATAGGTGAGATTTCATTAAGGCAAACTTAAGGCAGTCTTCCAGACCATGCCTTGTGTTACACTTCATTTTAATTTTTATATTTATTTCTTCTTCTACATTTCATTTTATTTTTTTACTTATTTATTTATTTTATTTTTACGCTTCATTTTACTTATAAAAAGTCATAACTTAGGCTCATATCCTTGAGTAAAAGTATCCTGGAAATATAGCTTTCACATAATTACTATATTTTTACATTCTTCCTATTTTCTTCCTTCAATCCTATACATTCTACCTATTTGTCTTCACTAACAATGATGATGGATTTAGACAGAGCCAAAGAGAAAATGATCTTGCCAATTATTTGGATTTTTCCCATTTCTCCCAATATTTGACTCGCATAGTCCAAGTATCTAGACAATGAGCCAAAGTTGCATCTACTCCAATGGCACCCAAAATGTTTAAGAACAGTTTCCAGCCAGATCAATCAACCCTGGTTCCAGAAGAAGTAAATTATTTTATTTGGAAAAACAATGATACAGAATCTCACTCCAGTCCCTGTGTGTCTGCCTAAGCAGGTGCTTTATTTTGCTGAGCTATCTGATCAGCCTTTATTCTTGATTTTAGAGTGATAGCTTTCTGTCCATTTAGTATGATCTTGGTTATCTGGTTGTAATAAATGCCTTTTATCAGACTGAAGTAGAGGTCATCTATTCCGATTTCTTTTTCCTTTTCTTTTAGGGAAGAAAAATTTATTGAGCTCACAGTTAGTAGACATTTCAATCTACACTCAGCCAGCTCCCGGGCAGGGTGGCGCATGGCAGAGGGCAGCAGTTCATGGTGTCAAAAAACACAAGAGCAAGAAGAGAGGAGCAGGGGAAGCCCTATCTGAATTTTCTGTAGGTTTTTTTTTTTTTTAATATTTTGAATGAAATTTTGACTTTGTCAAAAGCTTTTTCTGCATCTATTGTGACAATCATGCAATTTTTGTCTTTGACTCTGTTGATATGATTTATTGTTTTTATTGGTTTGCATGAGTTGAACCATCCCTGCATCCTTGGGATGAGTCCCACTCGGTCATGTGCAATCTGCTTAATGTACAGTCTTCTTGATGATTCACTTCATTCTATTTGCTAGTGTCTTATTAAGGACTTTTACAGCTACGTTCATTAGGTAGATTGGCCTATAGTGTACTTTGTTTTTGGTCTCACTCTGGTTTTCGTAGCAGGGTAATACTTGCCTGCAGGAGTGTATTAGGGAGAATTTCTTCCCTTTCAATTTCATTAAGGATTTTGAGGAGTATGGATATTGAATACTCTCTTAATTTCTGGTAGAATTCAGCTATGACTCCATCAAGACATTGGCTTTTCTTTGTTAAAGGTGTTAATTATATTTTCAATTTCATAAACTGATATTGTGTGCTTCAGAATTTTTATGTCTTCTCTTTTTTAATTTTTTTTTTTTTTTTTTTTTTTTTTTTTTTTTTTTTTTTTTTTTTTTTGCGGAAGCAGGAATTGAACTCAGGCCCTTGTGCTTGCCAGGAAAGTGCTTATTCCACTGAGTCATCTCCCTGGCCCCTTAAAAATTTATTAATTTTTGGCATTTATTTGGTAAAGGGTCTTGTTATGCAGATTGGATTTGTAATGATCCTCATGCCTCAGCCTCCCCAGCACTGGGATTATAGGCATGCCTCATTGCACCTGGTTTCCGGGCAGCACTGTGCACCTGGGTTCCAGGGCTGCATGCATGCAGTACCAGGGCTCGAACTCAAGACCTTGTACTTGTCAAGCAGGTGCTTCGACTGCTGAGATATTTCCCCAGCTCAAAACTTTTTTATCTTCTTGATTCAGGTTTGCTAATTCATATGTACCTAGAAATCTATTTCTTCCATTTCCCATGTTAAAATTTCTGAGGTACCATATTGATGATCTTCTGAATTTCCACAGGATCTGTAGTCATTTTACCCTTTTGATTCCTCAATGCATGAATTTGATTTTTTTCTATCTTTTAAATAATCTTGTCTAGGAGCTAATCAATTTTATTTATTATTTCAAAGAGCCAACTCTTAGATTCATTGATTGTACTGTTTCCTTAGTCTTAATTTCATTAATCTCTCCTCTAATCTTTATAATTTCCTTCCTTCTGTGGGCTTTGGGCTTGACTTTTTCTTCTTTGTTTAGAAGCATGAGATGCAGTGTTAGGTTGTTCATTTGTGCTCATTCTATTTTCCTGAAGTGAGAACTCATTGCTCTAAAGTTCCCTCTGAAGACTGCTTTCATTGCATCCCACAGGTTTTGTTAGGTTGTATTTGCATTTTCACATGATCGTAGATATTGTTTAATTTCTTCTTTCATTTCATTTGTGACTTATTGATTGTTAAAGATTCTATTTAATTCCCATGTGTTTATTATGTTTTTGTGGACTTTTTTGTGAATGCTTTACAATTTCATTGTACTTTGGTCAAATAACATGCATGGGATAATTTAATTCCTTTGTATTTACTTAAGCATGCTCTGTGCACTAGTATATGGTCTATTTTAGAGAATGTCCCATGTGCAGCTGAGAAGAATGTATTCTGATGTCGTTAAGTGAAACGCTCTATAAAGGTTTACTATGTCTGTTTGTTTACAAGGTTTTTTTTTTTCTTTATCTGTTTGGTACAGAGCTTTACCGCACAGCTTGGACTCATAGTGATCTTCCTGTTTTCAGTCTTCCCAGTGCTGGGATTACAGGCCTGCATCACCATGCCCAGTGTCTGGGGCAGGGCTGGCATGGCCTGTAGTGCCAGGGTTTGTGAGTAGTGCAGGTGCTTAGTCCACTATGGTATCTCTCCGGCCTTTTGTTCGCAAGTTTGATGCAGTTCTGTTATTTCCTTGCTAATTTTTTCTCTAGTTAATCTATTTTCTGGTGACAATGTGGTGGTAAGTTCCTCTATTACAACTGCGTTCTTGCTTTCTTGATCTTTCATGTCTGTTAATATCTTTCTTGCATAGTTTGGTGCTCCTGTGTTTGGTGCATTTATATTTATGATTGTTATCTCTTCCTCTTGAGGTTTTCCCCTAAGAAGCATGTGATAACTTTCTTTATCTCTGTTGATCATTTTCAGTTGAAAGTTCATATTGTCTGCAGACAGAATAGCTAGTCCTGCTTTTGTCTGGTTTCCTGTTGCATAAAGCATCGCTTTCCATCCTTTGACTTTGAGTCAATGAATTTCTTTTGAGTTAAATGTGTTTCTTGTACACAGTGCATTGCTGAATTTTGTTATGTGATGTACTTTTCTACTTTATGTCTTTTGACTGGTGAATTGAGGTGGTTTACATTAATGGCTATAACTGCTATGAATTGCTTATCTTTGTTATGTTATTTTCTTGCTGTTAATTCCCCATTTTTCCTTTCTGTTTAATTGCTTACCCTGCTTGGTAATTTGTTTCTATTGTTTTACTGGCAATTGTCATCATTTTTATCTCTCTTTATAGTATCTTTCAGTACTCTTTGTAGGTTTAGTTTGGTGGTCATGATTTTTTTTCAGTTGTGTTTTTCATGGAAGTATCTTATTTCCCCATTAGGGTTGAAAGATTGTTTTGCAGGTACCTTAATTTAGGTTTGAAGTTGTTTTCTTTCAGTAGTTGAAGTATGCTCCAAGATCATCTTGGCTTGATGGTTTGTGTGTACAAATCTGCTGTGATTCTGATGGGCTTTCTTTATAATTGATCTGTTTCTTTTCTCTAACAGCTTTTAATATTCTGTTCTTGGGCTGAATTTCTGGGATCTTGATTACTATGTTTCTATATAGATTTATTTTGGTTATGGCTAACTAAAGCTCTATATCCCTCCAGTACTGCTAGATTATTTCCCCCCATATTTGTGAAATTTTATGTTATTACTTCTGCAAATAGTCTTTTTGTAAATGTATATGGTACAGAATCTTACTATACAGCTTGTAGTTGTAGTGACCCTCCTGGTTTCAGCCTCTCCAGCACTGGGAATATAGGCAAGCACCACTGTCTGGACTTGGTCACAGGCTCAGCATGGCCTGGAGGCAGGGCTGGCACAACATGCGGGACCAGGAACGGCACTCTGGTCCCTGCACTTGCCAAAGTGGGCCCTTAGTCTGCTGAGCTATCTCATTGGCCTCCAGTAGTCTTTTTTGTTGTTGTTGGTTGTGTTGACTCCTGCATTTTTGTTGACACCTATGATTTTTATGTTGTTTTTCTGCTCATGGTCTTGTAGCTATGGAATTATTATTTCCTAGTTACCTTGTTATTTTTAAGGGACCTTTCTTTTTATGATTGCTTGCTACAATACTGTTGGGAGCCGAGCCAAGATGGCGCCCGCTCCTCGCTCCCCCGCCCATCGTGTCTGCAAAGATGGCGCCCATATCCAGCTTCCTGGTTCTTGTTGCTGTACCAACCTCTCCCTTATTTAGAATAAGCCCGCCATTGCTGTAAGATCTACCAATAGTAATCGGCCATGTGTATAATTATGATTGGTTTGTGAAATCTATATAGCTTGCTGTATCACGAGATCCGCCATGCTTGCACGGTAGGAGCCGCGGGTAGCGGACGCATGTAGAGGCTTGCATCACACTCGATAAAGGCTTGCTGAACCCGTTGCTGAGTGTCTGAGCGTCTTCTTCCGCGGGACGGGAGCGGCGCCGGACATACTTGGTGGCCCGTACGGGGAACTGGCCTGACCCTAATCGAGTGGAGAGGTGGTACGTACCTTCAGGTAAGCGGCAGCTTAACCTGGCCCCGGGTGGGCGCGACACCCTTGGGGAACCTGTGTCTCCTTGAGGAAGGAGAGTTTTCTGCCTGAAAAATAAAGGCGTGCCCGGCAGGCTACTGCGCCGATCGGGCTTCTTCCCCTTTTTCCTTTCGTTTTCACTATGGGCAACACTCACAGCTCCCCGCTTGCCCTTTCCCTTCGTATGTTGCTGAAGTCCCGCGGGCTGCAGTTGGATAAGAGGACTGTGACCTCCTTCCTTGAACACCTAGATATAATGGCTCCCTGGTTCTGGCGTACCGGGTTGCTAACCCTACCCTCATGGGAAAAGTTGGGAAAAGATATTCAATTTGCAGAAGAGGAGGGAGATATCAACCCAATGGTCCGCCCCATCTGGGAGATGGTGAGGGCCTGTTTAAAAACAGAGGGTCCCCCTGAGACTCGGCCTGAGTTAGGGGAAGCACGGCGCGCCCTTGAGGAGGCCAGATCTGAGAGCTCTAGAGACGGGTCGCGATTTTCCTCTGAATATGACTCGCCCGAATCGGACGACGAGGGTGAGTGCACCGACCTAAAGGCTAAATACGAACAGGATAAAGGGAACAGAAAGAAAGAGCGTAACAACTCTTATGGGGCATTGCGCCACGACTTACAGGAAATGGGTGGTGATGAGGGGATGGCCGCTCTCAGCAGGGGGGCAGAGGTGGAACCCACGGCCCCGCCCTGGGAGCCGAATTTGAGGGAGGGAGGATGTAGAAGCCCATCCCATTGGGGGCCGCCTCCTCCCTTCCCTGGGCATGTGTCATTTCCGGAACGCTGTCCCTCCCAGGGCCGTTCCTTTCATGGTTGCCTGTGGGACATGGCACGCCGCGGCCTGTCATTTGATGCTGCTCATTAAGCAGTTGGTTTTTGAACAATGCACCCGGGACTGTCGCTCGGCGACAGCTATTGAGAGAGCACACCAAACACTCAAACATTTGTTAGTAAAACAAAAGGAGGGAATAGGCTTTGGCCTTTCCCATAAAGGAAAACTATCTCTTCCACTGTTCACCTACAATTTTTTAAATTTGAATTCGGCTGGCCGCTCCCCTGCAGATGAACATACCAGCCCATCCCCTTGGGGCAAAGGGTTTGTTAAATGGAAAGATGTCCTATCGGGGCATTGGAATGGCCCGGATCCAGTTCTCAGCTGGACCCGAGGTGCGGTTTGTGTCTTCCCACAGGCCCCCAGAAAGGAACCTGTGTGGGTCCCTGAGCGTCTGACCAGGATCTGCAACCCATTGCCTGATCAACCTGATGCTGAGAGCCAGA
>PVKA01050028.1:0-12942 GCA_004027165.1 Ctenomys sociabilis | reverse complement strand
TGCCTTACAGCATAGAAGCCCCTTCCCGCATCCGTGGTTCCCACCACCCACCCTTCCCACATCTGTGCCTTCAATACAGAAAGCCCCTTCCCATATCCGCACCTGACAGCATAGATAAGATTACAATGGCCCTCGGGCCGCCCCCTGCATGTTACCTCAGCTTCCAACCAATGGGCTTGTGCCCCATGCCCCCTTCACCACTTTTAGCTTCTGTAACCATGCTTGCCGACCCCCCAAATGTACATATCCTGACCCAAATTTGGACATAATGTATGTCTCCCCCAATCAAAATTGTCCCCTACCCCCTAAAGGCCATTTTAGCTTCTGTGACGATGCTTGCTTACCCCTCCCAGCCTGCGGTTTTAGGACATAAAAGCCCTGCTGCCCAGCCCTCAGGGGGCCCCTCCTCCTTTTCTCATGGAGAGGCTACCCGGTGGGTACCACCTAAAATAAAGCGCTTCTTTTCTTTTGGACTTGCCTCGTTGTCATCTGATTTTTGAGTTACAACAAAAACAAAGTCGAATAGACTCTGAACATAGTGGCATCCTATATTTTCAAGCCGTACCTCTGATAATGTGTGTTTATCCACACCTAAATCTCTGAATAATAGCAACTGAAGTAAAGAAACAACTGCAGAGTGGTATAGAGGGAATCAGACCGGAAATGATCTCCAAGGTAAAAAAAAAAAATTATAACTATAATGAAAGAATCACTTAATGTTTCTACAAGTGATAAAAATAGAGCAAGTCAATAGATTAAAGTGCATGCTTAGGCAGGCACAAAGACTGGAGTTCATTTTCCCAGTGTGTATGCCCGCCTTACCCCCAGGAACTCCTGAGACTGCAACTGAGACTGGGCATGGTGGCACTCACCTGTATTCCCAGCTTCTGCGAGACTGAAAACAGGAGGATCACGAGCAGTCCAATCTGTGTAGTAAGACCCTGTAGGCTTTGTATTAAATACATAGAAAAGAAAAGAATACAAAAACGATAAAAACCTTGCATGAACAATATAGGAAAGAAATAGATTGCATGAAACAGATCAATGAAAATAAACGAGCCAACACAAATGACAGAAAAAGAATATTAGCAGAAGTAATAGCTGAAAACTTTCCAAATGTGGGGAAATAATCTGACATTATGATAACAGAGGCATATAGAACTCCAAATAGCCTTAAACAAAATGAATCTACACCCAGATATATAATAATTAAGATCACAGAAACTGAACATAAGAACAACATACTAAAAGCTACTATATAGCAGTAAAATATCACATTTAAAGGAAAACCCATCAGAATAATGGCAGATGTCACAGCACAAAACAAGTCAAGAAAGCCATGTCCTACAAGAAAACAAATTCCAACCTAATCTTTTATTATGCTACAAAACTTTCTTTTGAAATTTAATGGATAAGTAAAATACTTTCATGGCAAATACAACTAAGGAAATTAATGACGATCAAAAGAACCATGTACAGAGTACTAAAAAATATTCTACAAAAGGATAAAAAAGACTACACTTCAAGAACAACAACAAAAAGAACCATCAAACAGAACAAACAGAAAGAAAAAGTAGGGAACCAACAGCAGGAACATAACATGTGAAATATATGCCAATACATATCAATTTTAACCACAAATGTGAGTGGATTCAATTCACCCATTAAAATAAATACATTGGTAGAGTGGATCAGGAAGCAAAATCCAACAATATGCTGTATGTAGGAGATAAATGTAGCCCAGAAATTTATAAGCTGAAATTCAAAGTATGGGAAAAAGAATACTACATGATACAGGAACTCAGAAAAAAAGGAAGGGATAGCTATTCTACATGCAACCAACCTGAGCTTTAAACCAAAAATGATCAAATGAGATGAAGAAGGTCACTACATACTTCTTAGGGGTAAACTTCAAGAGGAACAGATAACAGTAATAAATTTGTATGCACCACATATGGGAGTTCCCAACTATATAAAAGAAGTTTTAAGGGATATGAAAAAATCTAACAACAACACAATCCTAATAGAGGTTTAGCACTCCCTTATCTCAAAAGGGCAAGTGAAGTAGACAAAAAATTAGCAAAGAGTTAGAAGACCTGAACCAAATTTTTGAATAAATGCACTTAGTGGATATTTATGGAGTATTTTACCCAACAACATCTGAATATACATTCTTTTCTGCTACACATGGAACACTCTCTAAAACAGACCACATACATATCCATAGATCATGTTGAGTAAATACAAGAAAACAGATATTATCCCAGGCATATTTGGTGACCACAGTGCAATGAAACTAGAAATTAATGATAAAAGAGACCACAAACCCCCATAAACATATGGAAATTAAATAACATCCTCCTCAGCAACCAATGGGTTATAGATGAAATTAAAGAAAAAATTAAACCATATCTACAATCCAATGGAAATGCAAATACTACTTACCAGAATTTTTGGAATGCAATGAAAGCAGCTCTCAGAGGGAAATTTAAAGTGGTACTCTTACACATTAGGATAACATAATGAAAACAAATAAATACCCTAATGATACAACTCTATCATCTAGAAAAAAATACACCAAACCAAGTACAAAGCCCCAAAATGAAAGTAAATTACAAATATTAGAGGACCAATTAATGGAATAGAGACAAAGAAAATAATAGAAATCATTAATAATTCAAAGAGCTGGTTTTTGAAAGGTTAAAAAATTGATAAACACCTAGCAAACCTCATCAAAAACAGGAAAGTTAGACTTCAAATTCAAGCAGTAAGGAATAAAAAAGATATTATTAGAAATACTGTTGAAATTCAGATTATCAGTAACTATTTGGAAAATTTTTACTCTCAAGAATCAAACATTCAAAAGAAATGGACAGATCCTGAGATAGGTACAGATTATCAAAACTGAATCAAGATATAAAGTTATGAACAACCCAATATCAGCCTATGATATTGAAAATGCAATCAATTACCTACCAACAAAGAAAAACCCAGGTACTAATGTATTCACAGGTGAATTCTACAAGAATTTCTTAAATTTGTAGAAGATTTAATCTCAATAGTCCTCAAATTCATAAATGAATTTGTAGAGGAAGCAATACACTCATAATCATTCCTGCAGGCAAGTATTATAATACCAATAGTGGAAAATGACACAACCAAGAAAGAGAAATTCAGGCCAATCTCCCTCCTGAACATGGATACAGAAATCCTCAATAAAATACTAGCAAGTGGAATGCAGCAAATCATCAGAAAGGTTATGCAGCATGACTAGGTAAGATTCATTCCATAGATACAAGGATAGTTCAACCTATGCAAATCTATGAATAGAACACAGTATTTCAATAGGGCCAAAATCAAAACCTCATGATCTTCTCAAGAGATGTGAAAAAGTCTTTTGAAAAAGTCCACCACTCATTCATGATCAAACCATATAGAAGAATGTAATATATGGCCTATGTCTTAATCTCATAAAGGATATCTATGAGAAACCAATACTAACAACATTCTAAATGGAGAAAAACTGAAATATTTCATTCTAAAATCAGTTACATGACCGAGATGTGCACTATCACAACTCCTATTCAATATAATTCTAGAAATATTAGCTAGAGCCATTAGATAACAGAGAGAAATAAATGAAATAGGAACAGGTAACTAAGAAGTTAAATTATTGTTATTCATAGATGACATGAAACTCTGTGTGGAAGACCCAAAAGACTCCACCATAATGCCCTTACAATTAATAAAAAATTCAGCAGAATAGCAGGATTCAAAGTCAACACCCAACAATAAATAACATTCCACTAAACAAATAACAAAGTCACTGAGAAAGAACTTAGAGAAACAATAAACTTGACAATAATATCCCAAAAAATTGAAGTAAGTAGGAATTAATTTAACAAAGGAAGTAATAGATCTATACAATGAATATTACAATACTCTGAAAAAGAGATCAAAGAATTTCAGAAAATGGAAGGATATTCCTTTCTCCTGAAGGATGAAACAACACTGTGAAAATAGCCATAATCTCAAAATTGTCATGCAGATTTAAAGGAATCCTTATCAAAATACCATCAATGTACCTTAGATATCTAGAAAAATATTCCTAAAATTTATTTGGAGCCACAAAGGTGTAGAATAGCAAATATAATCTTGTGCAACAAAGGCTAGACTGGAGGCATTCAAATCCCTGACTTGAAATTATAGTACAAAGCTATTGCGATAAAACCAGCATATTACTGACAAAAAAGGAAGCAGATCCAAGGATCAATGGAACAGATTAGGAGAGGAAGATTCAACTACAAACACATTCAGCCACATTATATTTTATAAGAAGGCCAAACACATTCTCTTGAAGAAAGATAGCCTCTTCAACAAATGGTACTGGAAAAACTAAAACTGCATTTGGGTCTATCATGAAACACCAAACTAAAGTCAAAAGGAATTAATGATCTAAACATTAAAAAAGAAAAAAATAAACATACTGGAATAAAAGTAAGTGGAAATCTTTAAGACAGGAGTAGGTAGAGCGTTGATAAAAACCAAACTGCACAGGAAATACTTTAAAGGATCAAGAACTGGGATCTCATCTCATTGAGAAGTTCATGCATGTCAAAAAAGTCAACTACAGTGGGAACTCTCGAAACCAAAGCCAGGCATGCCACGAGTGATACCCTCTGCTGAGCGCTCGGGACTCTTTCGAACCCCCTCCCTCCAGAAGCCCGCGAGTGAGTGAGAACCATTCCTGCACATTCAGGACCCCAGATCCAGGTCCAAGCCCAGGCCCAGTGAGTTTGTGAGAGCTTTCAGCTCCCATGCACCCACACGTGGGATCCCTCTGGACCAAAACTGGGCATGCCACATGAGTGAGACCCTCTGTTGCACCATCAGGACTCCTGCACCTCTCCAGAGCCCATCTCCCAAACCCACCAAAGGGGCTCAACAGGTTCACTTCCAAGGGCTACAACAGGAAAGAGTTGAGCACAATGCCTAGACCCAAGCTAGGCACAAGTGGATAAATTCAAACTTAATAGATGAGCACCAGAATTTCAGTAAGTGCTAAGATCATAACTGCACCAAAGCTCTACACCAAAGGTCAGAGGTCAGTGCTATTTGAAATGACAAAGAGATGGAGCAAAATGCAATCTCAGGCCTCGAGCTCACCCAGGACAAGTGCAGAGGACACTAGCTCACCTGAAATGTAAGAACTAATAGAGTCTGAAGTAAAGAAACAACAGCAGAAAGGTATAGAGGAATGCAGATCAGAATTAATCTCTGAAATAAAAAAAATAAATCTCTGAATTAATAGCATCTGAGGTAAAGAATCAAATGCAGAAACATATGGACGAAACACGATCTGAAAAAATCTTGGTAGTCAAAGAATTAATAAATGCTTCTAAAGAAGACATTGATAAAAAAATAGAGATTAGAAAAATGATGAATTCCTTGAATAAGCAATACAGGAAAGAAATAAACCACATGAAGCAGAGTCAAAGAGTTATAGAGGAACTTAAAATTTCAATCCCAAGATTGCAAAACTGTTTGAGTGAAAGTGAAGAGAGAGGGCGGATCTGTGGAAGCCTGAGGGTGCTGGATGGAGGAGCTGTGTCCTGGGCTGAAGAGGCATGGCGGATGATTCTGTAGAGTGAAGACTTAAATCCGAGATCACGGCAAAACATCTGAAGTTTATTGCCAGGACTGTGATGGTACAAGATGGGAACGTGGAAGGTGCATACAGGACACTAAACAGAATTCTCATGATGGATGGGCTCATTGAGGACAAGCGACGACGATATTATGAAAAGCCTTGCCGCCGCCGCCAGCGGGAAAGCTATGAAACCTGCAGGTGGATCTACAACATGGAAATGGCTCGAAAGATCAACTTCTTGAGAAAAAAATTTTCCAGATCCATGGCAAGGCTGCTGAAGCCTTAGGAGGTTCACATCCAGTTTGTATCTCCATTTCTTCTTCCTTGAAACTCATTTTGTTACCTTTCTCTGTAATAAACTCAGTCACATATATGCAGTAAGGTCTCCATCCCACTAGTGAGCAGCTCCCCCTCTTTTTATTACAGAAAAATTGAGTCCAAAGCAGTAAGGAGTAAAGTGGTGGTTGCCAGGTCTTGGGAGAAGGGGCAGTTTGGGTCAGAGTTTCAGTTTGCTGAGGTGAAAAAGTTCTGAAAATGGATGGTGATGATGGTGGCAGAGTGAATTACTTAATGCCTCTGAAATGTACACTTAAATAGCTCAGAGCAGTGATCACAGACCTTTTTTTAGAACTTTCAGTGATACAAACAGCTCACTGCAGTAGTTAGTACACATGACATAGGTTTGTTGCCATTGATTTAGAGTAATAAAACTTTTTTGAAACATGGGAAGGCCAGGTTTTGTGGTGCACACCTGTAATCCCAGCACTCAGGAGGCTGGGGAAGTTGTGGATTCAACTGGGCTACAATAAGTGAGCTTAAGGCCAGCCTGAGGTGCATAGTGAGACTGTATCTCAAAATAGACCAAAAAAAAATGAGGAAGGTAAGAAAATTTTGCAAAATCTAGTGGAGTATATCCAGACTGGTCTCAGTCTCCCAGATGGTGGAATTTTAGGTGTGCGCCACCACACCTGGCTTCAAAGCAAAATCTCATTGGAAAAGAATGTTACTATTGGGAGGGGCAGTACTGGAAATTTAACCAAGGGCCTTTGCACTGAGCTACATGCCAAGTCTTTTTAATTTTGATTTTGAGACAGAGTCTCAGCTGATGAATTGCCCAGGCTGGGCTTAAAACTTATCCTATTGCTTCAGTCTTCCACTAGATGCTGGGACTTAGCACAATGCCCTGCTAAGCATGTTGCTTTTATTTTTTTGTCTTTTAAGCATGTTACTCTTTATTGAGCTGGCAACCTCACCAGTATGTGAGTAAAGAGAAAAGGAAGGAATGTGTGTATTTGGAATAAATTTTGCTTCTAAAATACCTAAAAAAAAGTGAAGAGATCTTGAAGACGCTAGTGCAGCTAGTGAAAAGATAAGATAAAACAACTAGGATGCAGGAAAAAATGATGAATCACCTGCAAGACGATGCCAAAATGAACAACCTGAGATTAATAGGCATCAATGAGAAAGGAGGAGTCAGTACAAATGATATAAAAAGTATATGGGCAGAAGTAATAGCAGAAAATTTCCCAAATATGAGGAAACACTCTCATATTCAGGTAACCGAAGCATACAGAATGCCAAATAACTTCAACCCAATTAAAAACACACCAAGACATATAATAGTCAAGATCCCACAAAAATAGCACAAGAATAATACACTGGAAGCTGGTAGGGAAAAGAAAGAGATCACATTCAAAGAAAAACCCATCAGCATAATGGCACACTTCTCTGTACAAACGATAAAGGCAAGAAGAACATGGACCAAAGTCCTTCAAGTCTTCTATGAAAACAAATTTCAGTCTAGACTATGCTGCAAAACTCAATTTCAAGATTGATGGACAAGTGAAATACTTCTATGACAAAGAACAACTAAAGAATTTCATGATGACAAAACAAACCATACAAAGACTACTAAAAGATGTTCTAAAGAGGGACTAAAATGATAAGAACTTCATAAAGGAAAACAAAAAGTACCCACTAATTTGGGCAAACACTTAAACAGAGGAAAAAAGCAGTAAAGAACAGCAAGCAAATAACATGTCAATCGTACATCAATATGTCTCAATTTTAACCATTAATATAAATGGAATCAGTTCAACAGTTAAAAGAAACATACTGACAGAGTAGACTAGGAAACACAAACAATATGTTGTATAAAGAAATGCACTTTACTCAACAAGAAATTCATAGGCTGAAAATCGAAGGATGGAAAATAATACTACACACCCAGCACCACAGAAAAAAGCAGGGATAGAAATCCTATTCTCAGACAGTCAGAACTTCAAACCAAGAAATATCAAACGAAATAAAGAAGGTCAATACATACTGGTGAGGGGAAAATTTCAAGAGAAAGAGGTAACACTCATGAATGTATGTGCACCAAACACGGGAGCACACAACCATATAAGACAATTCTTAATGGACACGAAAAGTGTAATACCCAATACCATAATCTTAACAGGAGAATTTAACACATCCTTTACCCAAAAACATAGAACAAGGAGACAAAAAATTAGCAAAGAAATACGAGAAGTGAACCTGAGTTTGGAACAAATGGACTTAGTGGATATCTACAGAGTGTGCCAGCCAGTGACAGCTGAATACACATTTTTTTTTTCATCTGCACATGGGTCATTTTCGAAAATAGATCACATGCTTATTTATAGGTCATGCTTAAGTATATTAAAGAAAACAGAAATTATGTTATCTGACTACAGTACAATGAAATGGGAAATAAATGAGACAATAAAAGTGAAAAATTCCAAAAATACATAGAAATTAACATCATACTGAGCAACCAATGGGTCACAGCTGAAATTAAGACATTCAACAATACTACAACTCAATGAAAATTCAAGAACAATTTATCAGAACTTATGGGATGTGATGAAAACTGTTATCAGAGGAAAATTTGTAGCTGTGAACTCACACATTAGGAAAACAGAATGGGAACAAATAAACACCCTAATGATGCAACTCCAACATCTAGAAAAGGAAAAGCAAACCAAACCAGAGCCCAAAGATGGGGATAAATCATTAGGATTAGAGCAGAAATTAACAAAAGTGAAACAAAGAAAACAATTCAAAGAATTAACGAATCAAAAAGCTGGTTCTTTGAAAGATTAAATAAAATTGTTAAGCTCCTAACTAACCTCATCAAAAAGAGGAAAGAAAAAACCCAAATAAAAGCAATAAGAGGATCCCACCCACACCTTCCCAGCCCGAGAGACTGGTCTGAGACATCAGCTCACTCCAGCAACCTCCTGGATTCCACCCCAAGCCCTCCCAGTGAGTGGGAATTTGCACGACTCACAAGACTTCCCAGATCAGTGAGTGTGTGGTGAGTCTGAGGGAGAGCCTTTGGCTTCTTCCCGTGGAAGCTACCGAGATCCCTGCCCCTAAGGCTTCCAAGCCAGTGACCAGCTTGAAACCTCAGGACCCACTCACCAACACCTCCCTGGATCCCCTCGCCTAAAGCCTGCTAAGCAAGTGAAAATTTCCCTGACTCCCTGGGCATCAAATTCAGTAAGTGTAGAACTCCAGGCCCGCTGTGGCGGAGAGAAATTTCCCACGATTCCCTGTCCCGTCCCCCCCCCGGGCGGTGACCCCAGACCAAGCACGGCTGAGACAGTGAGAGCTCCAGGCCCGCAACTAAGGAGGGACATTTCTCAGCCATTCCAGGTCCCACCGCATGGCCCGAAACCCAGCGCAGTCCAGCCTGTGAGTGAGGGCTCTAGGCCTGCTGCACCAGAGAGACCTTTCCCCGCCTTCTTGGGTTCCAGCCCGTAGACCCAGACCCAGGACAGGCTGGCTAACCAAGCACATAATAAGAATATCCACTATCCTTTTGGGAGCCCAGCAGACTCACCAAAGCCCAGGCTCTCCCACCTATAGAGCAACTTGCCTAACACAGGAGGGCCAACTGGGGCAATTTTCTGGATCCTCACCCCAAAGCCAGCCAAGACAGTGGGAATTTTCATGACTTGCTCTGCATCCCAGTTTGGTTCGTGCTCGCCTGACCAGGGAAACACCACAGGAGCTGCAACACAAAGGAACTCAACAAAACAGCTAGATCCAGGATAGGCGTACCTGGATAATCTCAAACTTAATATACTGGCACGTGAATCTCATAACATGCTAAGGTTATAGCTGCACCAAAGCTCTACACCAAAGGTCAAAGGACAGTGCCATACAAAATGACAAGGACAAGGACAAAAACGCAATCCCAGGCTTCATGTCTAACAGCAAGAGCAGAGGACACTAGCTCAGCTGAAATGAATGAATTAACAGATACAGCACCAAAGGAACAACAGCAGAAAGGTACAGAGGAAATCAGACAAGAAGTAATTCCTCAAATTAAAAAACAAGCATCTGAATATATAGTAGCTGAAATAAAGAATCAATTCGATAAATATTGGATGGAAAAACAATGCTCACCTAGAACAAGTGCAGAGAGCACTATTCTAGCTGAAACATATGAATTAACAGCATCTGAAGCAAAGAGACAATAGCAGAAGGGTCATGAGGAACTCAAAACGGAAATAATTTCTGAAATCAAAAAAGAATTCTCTGAAAAAAAAGAATTATTTGAAATCATAGCACCTGAAATACAGAAATAAGTCCAGAAATATACAGAGGAAGCCCAACTTGGAATAAACACTGCAGAAAAAGAATTAATAACTACCTCTAAAGAAGGCATGGATAAAAAAATAGAAGAGATCAAAATATGTTGGATTTGGGCTGGGGAGATCGCTCAGTGGAGTAAGTGCTTCCCTGGGAAGCACAAGAGCCTGATGGATTCCTTGAATGAGCAATACAGAAAAGAAGTAGAACGCATGAAACAGAGTCAAAGAGATATAGAAGAACTAAAAACATTAATCATGAGTCTTCAAAACCTTTTGAGTGAAAATGAAGACAGATTTTCAGATCTTGAAGACACCGGTGCAGGTAGTGAAAAGATGAGAAAGGATCTCTTAAAAACAACAAAAATGCAGGAAAAAATAATCCATCACCTGAAAGATGATGACAGCATAATCAATGTGAGAATAATTGGTATCAATGAGAATGAAGGAGTCAATACAAATGACATAAAGAGAACTTGGGGAGAAGTAATCACAGGAAACTTCCCAAATATGAGGAAACAAACACACATTCAGGTAAATGAAGCATACATAACACCAAATAACTTCAACCCAAGTAAAACCACATGGAGGCATATAATAGTCAAGATCCCAGAAATCCAACACAAAAATAATATATGAAAGCTGCTAGAGAGAAGAAGCAGATAACTTTCAAAGGAAAACCCATCAGAATTACAGCCGACTTCTCTACACAAACAATGAAGGCAAGGAGAGCATGGAGCAGAGTTCTTCAAGTCCTACACGAAAACAAATTCCAGCCCAGACTATTATACCCTACAAAACTCTCTTTCAAGTTTGATGGAGAAGTGAACTACTTCCACGACAAAGAACAACTAAAGAATTTCATGATGACAAAGCCAACCCTACACAGGCTGCTGAAAGATGTTCTAGAGAGAGACCACAATGACCAGAACTCCACGAATGAGAAAAGAAGGAACCCAAAAGCTCATATGATGCTAAATGGGGAAAACTGAAATCTTTTAGTCTTAAATCAGGTACATGAAAAGGATGACCTCTATGACACCTCCTATTTAGTATGGTTTTGGAATCATTAGCAACAGGCATTAGAAAAGAGGGAGAAATAAAAGGAAGAAGAATAGGTAAAGAAGTTAAATTATCACTATTTGCAGATGACATGATACTTTACTTGGAAGACCCAAAAAATTCCACCAAGAAACTACTAGAACTGATACAGAAATTCAGTAGCATAGTAGGATACAAAGTCAATACTCAAAAGTCAATAGCATTCCTCTACACAGATAACAAGCACACTGAAAGGGGAAACAAGAGAAATGATACGTTTCACAATGAAATACCACCAATAGTGGCGAAGTGTTCCCTTTCTGGAGTGAGATGGTACCTCAGTGTTGTTTTTCTTTGCATTTCACAGATGTCTAGCAAGGTGGATGATTTTTTCATATATGTATTTGCTTCTTTAATTTTGTCCTCTGAGAAGTGTATATTCATCTCAGATGCCCATTTCTCAATAGGGTCTTATTTGAGGGGCCTGTTATATCATAGTTCTTTATATATTCTAGACAACACACCTTTGTCTGATTCCTTATTAGTTAGGATTTTTTTCCATTCATTTTTATTTTATTAAAATACAAATGTCAATCAGACAGTTTCAAGACACCTTAAGCATACAGAGTCGATGAATTAATACATTGCAAACTGTTTTCATAACGTTTTGGTATTGTACAAGGTGCATACATGAAATTATATTTACAGGTTTTTTTATAGCTGAATTATATCAAAGATTCAATAATTATTTACCTAGTGGATGACCATAGCACAAAAAGCCGACATAATATCCTTTCCTACCACCATTAGTGCAGATCTTGCCTCTCATAGAATTATGTAGAAGCACAGCATTATCTATCCCAACTGTACTGTCTATACACACACATCCTGATTTTTTCTTTCTACAACCCATCCTTTGTCTACACCTGTCAAAAGTGGGCACTCCATTGACATTCAACTACCTTAGGTTCTTGAACTCGACACCACAATCCAACACAGTCCAGCATTGTGCAACCATAGGGAGTTATTCAAATAAATTGTTGACCATATCCATTTACAGCTCAGCTTAATATTATGGGCTCATGATGTATACTTCATTTTTATACATTTATGCTTTTCTGCTGGATGGTTAAGACGTAGGTAGATCCAAACTTATATACCAACACATGTACTTTATATTTCCTATGTGGTCATTGAAGTCTTCTCAGGGTTTATCTTGTAGTCCTGTACATTATTCTGTAGTTCCTTTGTCTGTGTCATCCGTATTTCTATATAATGGAGAATTACTCAGCTATTAAGAATGATAAGTATGAAGCATTTATACTGAAGTGGATGCCACTTGAACATATACTCGTAAGTGAAATAAACCAGACACACATGTGCAAATATCGTATAGTCTCCCTAGTATAACAAGCGAAAAGCAGAAATAGAAAAGGAAATGTATAACAAGTAAAATCAATTGAGTCAGATAAGGCAAAGTGAATGGCATATGCTGTAGGATACTAATCAGCTTTTCTTCTGGATGGTTAACAACCTAAGATCCCAAGTCAGAGTTGAAGAAATAGAAGAGCCACAAGGCCAGCCAACATTTTGGACCTAGCCTTTCAAGGTCAGCGAAGACTCAGGACA